>JAAGNO010029254.1:0-22924 GCA_033439905.1 Ceryle rudis
TTCTATTCTGTGATTAATATTCTTAATCTATAGATATAGAATTTATTTCCCTTCTTGTTCCTCTTGCTAAAAAAGGTCCAAAGCATCAATATATATTTTTACCATCTCTTCAGGCAAAGTCGAAGAAAAATGTAGATACCTGTGTAAATTGAATTTTTTTCTTTTGGAACTCTGCTGAACAAGTAGAAAATTAATGTAAATGAGGAAGGAAAGCAGCCAGAGTTCCTCTGGGTTCCACTGGGAATGTAAAAACCATGCTACTGGTGATATTTCTGTTGTTGTATTTAGTACCAACAAATCTCCAAAGAATTTTTGTTTTACAACAGCAAACTGTTGCAAACCTCAGTTAATGCACTCCGCATAATGGTACTTCTAAATTCATACAAGGTTCCTTTCTGCTTTCTCAAGCTAAGCACCTAGAGACCCCAAAGCAAGACAAGGAAAAATAACCACTGCATACATTAGAAAATACATAAGTACAAAGTATTTGTCTGTAGAATTACTAAGCTTTTTAGTTTTCTACTTCCCTGTCAGTACACGGTATTTTACAAGCACTGAAGCCAACAAGTCAAATAAGTAGACTAATGGAATGGCTCATACAGAAGTACTAGGAAGCATGTTTTGTCTAATAATGAGATGGTAAGAAAATGTATGAAAAAAGAAGACAGCAGAGAAGTGAGAAAGTGAGAGGAAATGGTAAAAAGCTGCTACACAATCTGTCATATATATAAAGGTCAACTAGAAAAAAAGAAAAAATGGTTTTCTTACTTTGTTTGGCAGAAGTAATGCCTCTCTACCTAGCAAACTTAATGCCCAACACCTTCTGACTTCTCTGAGAGCAGAGAATGGCCCAGAAAAAGAAATTAATATCCACAGAAGAGGATGACCTGAGGTATAAGAAAGAAACAACTTTGGCATATGATTGTTGCTTCTTGGCAAATTAATTGGCACCTACATCGAATTTTTGAAGCATCTGACTGTCTTTATCTGCTCCAGTACTAATTAACAACTTCATAGAATGGCTGAGGCTGGAAGGGACCTCCAGAGATCATCTGGTTCAGTCCTCATACTACAGCAGAGCCACCTACAGCTGGTTGCCCAGGTCCATGTCCGGACAGCTTTTGAGTATCTCTGAGGAGGGACTCCACAACCTCACTAGTCAACCCATGCCACTACTTCTTCAGCCTTAAAGTGAAAAAGTGTTTTCTGATGTTCAGAGGGAATATCCCTCCAGTTTGTACCCATTGCCTCTGGTCCTGTCACTGGACAGCACTGAAAAAAGCCTGGATCCGTCCTCTTTGCACCCTCCCTTCTGATACTAAAGACTTTGATGAGATGGGGCTGAACAGGCCCAGATTTCTAAGCCTTTTCAAACAGAAGAGATACTTCACTCTATGGCCCTTCATTGGACTCTCTCTGGTATGTCTACATTTCTCTTGTACTGTGGAGTCCATAACTAGACACAAAACTCCAGGTGTGGTCTCACCAGTGCTGGCAATGCTTTGCTTAGTGCAGTCCAGGATACCACGGGCCACCTCTGTGGCAAGGGCCCATTGCTGGCTTATGTTCAACCTGGTGGTTCACCAGGACCCCCAGGTCCTTTTCTGCCAAGCTGTTTTGCAAGTGGGTGTCTCCCAGGACATGTTGGTGCCTGGGCTATTCCTCCCCAGGTGCAGGTCTTTGCAATTTTCTGTGTTGAACTTCATGAGGCTCCTGTCAGCCCATTTCTTCAGCCTGTCAAGGTCCCTCTGGATGGCAGCATGATACTCTCAGCCATTCAGCCAGTTTTCAATCCATCTTACTGTCTGCTTCTCCAGCCCATGCATCAACAGCTTGCCTGTAAGAATCTCACAGGGATGATGTAGGAAGCCTCACTGAAATCAGAGGTAAACAATATCCTCTGTTTTCCCATCATCTACAAAAACAGTGGAAGGTTTCTAAGATTTATCATTGAAGGTTATCAGGTTGTTCAAGAATGACTTCCCCTTGGGGAATCCATGCTGAATACTCCTGATAACATTTATGTCCTTCATGTGCCTAGATATATTTTCCAGAATTTGTTGTTCTATCCCTTACTCAGGGAGGTGAGACTGACTGACTGACCTGTAGTTCTCGTGTCCTTCTTGCCCTTTTTTGAAGATGGGAGTGCCATAGTACCCAGTACTTGCTAGGTCTGGATAATAATAAAAAGAGTTTTACTATGCATATATCCCTTAAACTTAAAAGATCCTTTTACTTGGAAAGCCCATTTCACAATAGGCAAGTGGTTAGAATATATTAAATTTAGTATGAGAGTTCAAATTATGGTTACCTTGTAGATTAGTGACACAGCTTGGATAAATTTGGTAAAATGGGCACCAATTAGGGTTTCAGCCTGGGTTCTAAAATAACCACTCAGGAGTGTTAGTTTTGTCTTTGTTGATGATACACAGAGGACAGACTCCCAATTTAATATGCCTGAATTAGATGCTTAGTATAGGCTGCAAAAAGATGTCCACTTATCTCCGAAATGCTTCAATAGAAGGATGATATACAAAGTAAATATATGTATACATTTTCTGAAACAACAAATACTGTAGCAGATCTACATCCTTTTTAATATAAAATAATGCTTTTAAAAATTAAATCTCAACCCCCTAATTGTTCTTCATTTAATAAGAAAGCAAATAAAAAGAAATGCTACAGACTTCAGGATCATTTCTGAATCATAGAATCATAGAATTGTTAGGGTTGGAAGGGACCTTAAAGATCATCTAGTTCCAACCCCCCTGCCAATGTCAGGGACACCTCCCACTCGATCAGGTTGCTCAGAGCCCCATCCAGCCTGGTCTTAAAAACTTCCAAGGATGGGGCCTCCACCACCTCTCTGGGTAACCTGTTCCAGTGTCTCACCAGTAATGCTTCTGTTTGGAAGATAGATTGTTTTTGTTTGTCAGTCTACAGTTAAACATAGTAGAGGTACAGCTTTACAATGAATCTGCAAAACATCTTTTAGAAATGAAACCTCTATGTTTCCACAGATGAGATAATCAGAATTTTGTAGTTGGATGATTGAGATTATACTTAGTGTTTTCAAAAATCCATGTTTTCACATGATCTATTTGTATTTTTACACTTCCATCTATTATGAATTCTGGTAAGTACCAAAAGAATTACTCTCCAGTCATACTCTATGGCTTTAATTTAATTAAAGCAAAATCATTGCAAGCTAGTATACTGTTAAGACAGTAGGGTGCTATAAATTTTATTTTAACTATTTGTAATATATGATCCAACAAAATTAACAGAAAAAAAAAGACCTACTGCCATTGTGAATGTACTGCTATTAGTTTTACTTGCTGAATCTCTCTTGACAGTGTGTGTGGGAAAAGTAACTTAGAATTTAAAAAAAAAATCAGGAATAGGCAATTAAAATTAGATTTGAGCTGTGATTGGGCACAAATCTAGCTTACAGAAATCTGCACTAATGCACTTGTATTAAATAGATCAATTTAATCTTGAAAAAAAAAACCCACTGTAACTAGCATACCTGACTTATAAGAGTCAATTCACTCTATCACCAATAGAAACCGAGTGAGCCATTTCATGAGGCTACTCAGCTCATCCAAGCTCTCATAAAGACTCCATTGAAGAACTAGTATCTATTTAACAAGTGCTTGGCTTTATGCATTTTTTTTTTTAATTTATTTTTTTATTATTATTTTTCAAGGAGCAAGAAGGGTAACTGCAATTCATATTTCTGCAAAATGAAGGTCAAAGAATAGTTGGCAATACATGAAAGTACAAGGATACTCTTGCTTCTATTTCATCTAAGAGGAAAATATCACTGGCTGGTTCCATTTGTGAATTACAGGGATGCTATTTGGGCCTGGTTGAGGCAATACAGAGATTAGAGCAGTTGATTTGACTAAAACTTTTTGCAGTTGCAGGAGTTATAGGTCAAAATTATCTAGCTTGTTTTAAAAGTCCAAGTAAAACAATTTCTGGTTATTTGAACATACATTTATTAATCTGTGATGTTTGAAACTTTGACAAGAATCTCAGGAAGATGTCTTGAGGTAGATTATGCCAACTTCTCTAAGTAGCACAATATCTCATTTTCTGACACTTCTCAGTAAATAATACTTCAACATAGTCTCTGAAATTTGTTTTTTCTAATGTCATTTTGAAGCAAGAATGGAGGCAGTATGGGCTTTCTACTAGAAGAATGGGGTGTGGCATGTGAGGGACATGCAGAAACAGTTATACTGACAAATCCTAAAAGTTGCATAATGGAGAAATCTTTTTAAACAACAAATTATTTCCTAATATAACAAGGGGGTCCCTGCATTTTCTTATGAACTAAAATATAAAGCAATTGTGTAGGTCAGGCACAAAAATTATGAAATAGCATATGCACATAAATCCCATTAAAAGAAATTCCTATTAACATTTTGGCCTGTTTGATACCATTAAGATGAAGCTGCTAATCTATTAATTCCATCAATATCTAACACTCTGAGATTAGAAATAAGAGGGACTAATCGTGAACTAATTAACAGAAATCTTTGCCTGCTGTCATAATAATATGTTGTTAATCCAAAACTTGGCTTACAATCTTGCTCTATCAATACATCAAGAACCTAGGGGCTTGTTTATGCTACCTGGCATATGGCCTTGAATATTAATGATCTCTAAGTGTGTGATTCTTAGAATTCATAATAAAATCTTAAAAAGCAAAGTTAGGTATTTAGCCATTTGCAATGTAAATTTAAGATGGAGGAAAACTACCAGTATCATTGACAGTTGTGGTCATAACTCATTTGACAAAAGAGCAAAACAACTTCCATGCTAATAAGAACATCTCTGCAAGGAATAAAACATGTTCTCTGTGTTCAACTGTGAGAACTTTTGAAATTATGTCCAACCAGTTCCAAGAATACAGAGTCTTAAAAACATAACAATCTTTGTGTTTTAGTAATCTGGGCAGAGAACATAACATGCTGCAGATATGCTTTCACAACCAGAATAAAGGCAAGTTTCAAGGCTCCCACCCAGAAATTAATTAATCAGTTGCTACTTTTGGCACTATTTTTTTTTTTGTGTGTGTGTGTCTGTGTATTGGTTACTCCTACATAAATAAAGCAAATGTTAGACAAATTTACTTCAAAATTAATTATGAGAATATTGTGATCACAGCTCGGGAAAGCAGTTTAGATGAATTTCTCTGCAGGTACATTAAAATTCTTTGTGGATTTAGAAACAGGAAATAGATCTATTTTTAATTATCTATTTTTATTTAATTTCACTAAATCTTCATCAATAGCATGCTGGGGCTAGAACTAGCTTTTTTATTTTACAATTTCTCATTTCTTAAACATCAAGAAAATACCACAAACACTATGACTAATTCTGTCTTTAGTAAGACACATCTGCCTTGAATCAGTCTGATAAAGTACTTCTATCTATATATATTTCACACAGATTTATAATATCTCTATTTGATAACTCCAAATATTGTAAGAATTAAGATCTTTTTAGAATATTTTGCAGCACTGCCTACACAGCTGAATGAAATAATATTGGGCTTCCCCTAACCAGATGTTACAGAAGCAAACCTGATAGATGTGTATAAGTAAAAAAGGGAAAGGAGAAATTTATTTAACAGTATACAAGAACAGATACAATAAAAATGCTCCCAAAAGACTCTGTTTGGAAATCAGAAGCCTTTGTAGAAAGGCATGTACTTTCCTTCCTGTTGGAAGATTAATTAGTATTTTAAAAAGAACTTTTTCACTGACACAAGTAATATAAAAATGAAGATAATTAATATAAATTCATTACAAAGCTCTATAATTTATGACAAAATATACTTTATACAAAGGGGAAACTCAATAATTTCCTTTTTAATGTATTGCTATGAACTAGAAATATTTTTAATCATATCTTTCTTAATTCAGAAAATATTTAATTTACTAATTGTTAAAATATTTTGCTTCTTACAAAAATTCTGATCGACAGTATTTTATGCTCTATACCACCTTTCCTTTTTAATACCAGTTTGATGGATTTTTGGGGTTTGTTTCTGGTTTTTTTTCCATTTTTTCAAGTTTTCACTTAAGTGAAGGAATTTGACAAATCAGAATTAAAATCATGGTTTCTACTGTCTTCATTGTAGCTTAATTCTTACGCTCATGGACTCAACTATCTTTTCTTTAACCTTTATTTTGAAGGTTAAATGTATTGAAGTGATAAATCCAACACAGTTAAGTGTTAAGAACTGTTCAGCAAATGTGAAACACAAATCATATAACTTTTTTTTCCTATATTCTATCTAAAATGATCACTAAACAATAAGAATGTAGTGAAGAAAAAAATAAGTTACAAAGTGAAAAATATTCTACTTTGAACTTTAAATAATTTAGACAAAATTTAATTATTCTGTTATATTATAGAAAGAAACTATAGGTACAAATGTAAAGTACAGCAATGTAAACTTCCTGTAGCCCCAGGTGAGTGAGGTCACCAGATCAGAGCACAGATACACACCATCATGGTAGGTCTATGTACCTACAGATGTAATCATTTCACTTCTCACCTTGTGCCCATCTGTGACATAAGTAGATTAAAAACAGACCATCAGAAACCTTACTTTATATTAGTACAAATTAGATATGAGGCAAAAGTCGGTAATTTCTGTACCTTTTCAGCATATTTTCATTCTACTTTTTATTGTTCTATATTCCGCATTCCAAATCCCTTTGTGAGAGGTTTTCCGATTTTAACTTTTTGAACAGGTTAGTGCTTCAATGGCACATGAACAACAGTGGAAAGTTAGAGAATATTCACACCACATGCCTTAGTGATCTAGACTAAGCACCTCATTTAATAGTAGTTTCCATAGGGCTTAGAGAAAAGCAGCATCTCCAGAGAGGGATTCAGAACTGCTAAAATACACTGATGCTAATGTCAGGAGATATGTGTGAATATACTCATCTTTTTCTTCTGAAATCTACTGAATCTATGATCCATTGTTCTTTTCTAATCACTTTAAAAAATCAATGCTAAATTTCAATGAATCCACATCCATTTGCAGATGATGAGACTATATTCTTTCCTTACCTGACTTGCTCAAATCACAGGCTCAGTCAGAATGCCTTCCTTCACATTTCTTTCTGGACAAGATAAGAATGCTATCACTCACAGTGTTATAGGGAGTTTAAGCACAATCACTTGTAATTCTGTGCTGAGCAAAGATGATACTGTTAATGTCTGCGTGGTGAGCCATATCAAGCCACCTACAGCTTTGTACTGAGCTAAATTGACACTACCTATAGTGCCATGACCAAAATACTGCTTTTCATAGTTGCACACTGTATTAAAGGCAAACACTAAGAGCACAGGCCATGGTGCATTCACCACAGGGCTTATACCTCAGCAGTCACCAATGGTACACAAACTATTTAACCAGTTTGCTCATGAGCTGCATTAGTTGTAGTGGTGCTAAGTTAAAAACATAAAACTATGCAACCTCCTCATTTCTCCAGCACAGAACCACAAAAAAGTCCCAACCAAAACCAACTCTGGTGGAGTATTTAACAAAATACTAGATAAATCTTTTCTGCTTGAATACTGAACATTAAAGCTAATAAATCCAAAAAAGTAAACTAAAACCACTACTGAAAGTGTCCTCAGTACATAGCACAACTAGCCATGCTGAATAAAAGCCAAAATCACAGGATATGTTCTTCAGTATTATCAGCATTTTCACACTACTGCACTTAATAGGGAAAAACTTACCTATCAAAACAGTCCACTGAGCAAAGCAGTTACCAGTCATGGTGCTGTACAGAGCTCAATAGACTCTGCCTCCCACAGTCTTAGGACTGAACAATATATGCACATTTCATATTTTTTTGACAGAAGAGATATTTATTTTTCACACTTTATTTTTATTCAGTTTAGAGTAAAGATTACACGACAGTTAAGAAATTGCTCTCACTAAACTGCTAGCAGCAATATAAACAAAGACAGCTATAGAGCTGACAGTTGCACTTTTAACTTTGAAACAGAAAGAGGTTCACCCATAGCTACCTATGTTCATGTGCTCACATACATATCAGTACTATTTATTCACTATTTGATAAGATACATGACCTCTCTATTTCAGCCAGCTTGCCTCAGATGTGGAGAAACTGACAGATTTTATTCTTACATAATTAATTTTTGCAAAATCAGGTTCTCAACACAGAGGTTCATGCCTACTTTTTTCGAGTGGCTTCAAGGAGGAGTGGTGTTTTGAAATGATAGTAGGACCTCTTACACAATAACATAAGCAAAAAAAACCAAAGAAGCAAAATGACAAGTTTTTCTAACATATGAAGACTTCTTCACGTATGATAAAGGCCATGAACATTAACAGGAAGGAAGGAAGGAAGGAAGGAAGGAAGGAAGGAAGGAAGGAAGGAAGGAAGGAAGGAAGGAAGGAAGGAAGGAAGGGAAAATTAACACTAACTAGGAAGAAGAGCAGAATCTTTGCAATGAGACAGGTTATCTTATCATTATGTCTAACATAGGTAATTATTATATATAGCGAAGCTATGGATTTAAGCTATGGGAGGAAAAACATGTCATATCAGAAAGTTTAGAACCTTAATAAGTACACAACTTTTCAACCCAGCACAGCAATGAGTTTAGCTCCCTGGATCATTTCTGAAGGTGTTTTATACATGTTCTGATTATTTTTTACCAAAAGTTAAAGTAATACTTCCATCTTTTAGTACCAAAAGTTATTCAGTCCATGGTAGCGATTTGATTTCTCACATATAATCTTTATGATGTTATTTGCTATAACAATCTTTTCTATTTAAATGAGCAGTGAGGTTTCATTTACCCCAAATGTGTGGTTTGTCAGTTCAATCTCTTGTTGTCACCAAGTATATTTGTCCATAGTAACTGAAAAGATCTACATATTAACTTGGCAGTGTACAACCTGAAGAGTCCTAACTGGAAAGTTTAACCAAAGAAAAGTAAAGTACAGAAGTCTCAAGGACAGAGGGAACATTTCAGTAATTCACTTGATACCTATTACTGTGATTTAGCAGTGAGAAATAAATACATAAAACCCCCCTACAGCTGTATTTTTCTAAGACCTTGACATATAGTGCAGTATTCTTCTCAGCCATTTAGGGCAAAAATTAGCAGCATTTAGAAGAAATTATTTTTTTCATACTGCTATGTTGTATTGATATAGGTAGGAGGCAACCTGTAAACTAGATTTTATGAGGAAGTTTGAGCTTGGCATTCCTTATGGTTAAAAGCACTAGCTGATGTTGTTTGAAACAGGAGCTGGACATGAAGCAATGATCTCATTGTTCTGTCTTCCTCATCTGCTTGTATGACAGTAAAGCCATAAAGATTCAAGGACACATCTAAATCCAAAATTATTTAGAAAACAACCCAGTATTATTCTGTACTAATAAAAGCACATGCACATACACACACACAGACATTTACTCACATCCTCCATAGAATTTCTATTAGAAACTTTATAAAACATTTAATTTTTAAAGATATTTAATTTTGCTTTCTGACTTGAAGCATTGTCACGTTTGTTAGCTCTCCTAGTAGAGCTGTTCCAATATTGTTTTAACCTCATTATGAGAAAACTCCATCTAATTTCAAAGTTGAATTTATCATCACTACAAAGGTTTCTCTGCCTCTTCTTGCATTCCTATTAGAAAAGGCCAGGCCAATGCTTAAGAAACATTGTTCTAGCCTCAGATGACTTTTTGAAATGAAATTAATGACTTATTTTATTATGTATTTGTTATACTGTCAGTGCTGCACTGAATGTGAAAATTATTCTGCATTATAAGCTAACTATTCTTTGTACATATCTGTCACTAGAGGAAAGGCAAAACAGACACATTTGCTTGTTGAGACCAAGTGTTATTGTTTTTCTTCTGATCATGAGAAGTGATCATCTAGAAGCACACTTTGGGAAAATGATAGTCACTTCATAGAATTAATTACTTTTGCCAGCAAATCTATTACAGATATTCTTACAAAATCCTTATCACTACTGCAATATGTTGCACAACTGCTGGATTCCCACTAGTAGGCATGAAAGCAGAAGAGGCTCCTGAGCATGAGGACTTCTTGTGAAGTGTCACGGCAGTAGTTACGAAAGTAAGACCTGGAATATCTGGGGAAAGTTCTAAGAAATACTTGAAATGTCTTTCTTGCCAGCAGTAGGAAACAGGCTTAATAAATTTAACCAGTGGATCCTGAGTGCTACCTTTAGTTGGCTGACATCACCTTTCACTGTGCTGCATAGACCTGAAAGGTAGTCCTCCATGGTCCTGTTCAGCTGAACTTTTGGGTGAAGGCAAACATTTCCACAGTAGTTGAGAGGCAGGTTTGGTGGGTTGTTATAGTCTCTACACAGACTCTATGACTTTGTTTACAGTGGCTACAAATGTTAGCATTATTTTGGGGTAAAAAAAGGCAACATTTATCAAATAGAACAGATCGAGTGGGCTAATAAGCAAAGTGCTTTATTAAACAGTAACTGTGAGCCTCTTCTAGTGATAGGATAGAGGTCAACTGCCTTGCCACATATGATACCTAACTAGAGGTGCTGTATGGAAGGATAAAGTTCCTGAATAAGCTAAGGAGCAAATAATGCAATTCACCATCTATTGCTATTGTTAAAGACACTCGAAGTCAGGAAGCTGCTTGAAGGACAGTGATGTCTTTCTGGCACCCTATGGAAGAAACATTTTTTGTAATGTATCTCACATCCTCCCTGCCAGGATGAGGATTAGGAGATGACCTGATGAAGTAACATTCGTAGCCTACCCATTGTCTGGGCACTTCTTACTAACTGAACACTTATATATGCATTTCTTGTCAGCTGAAGATTTCCTTGCTATTTTGGGATAGTTTTGTAGGTATAGTGCTATACACTAACTTAGGACAAAAGATTTTTTTTTTTTTGTCTGCCATTATTTAATATCTATTCAGAAATAAGCTTTCTCTCTGTTATTTTATCACTCAAAAAAGGTCAAATTTCATATCCTTAATGTTAGAAATTAGTCTGGTTTAGTGCAGAATTGTAGGAAGTAATTCAGATTCAGATTAGTTTAGCTGCCTTTTACAAGTGGCTGTCTCTCTCTATTGACTATATAGGGAAGGAGAGCAATTATTCCATAAGTCAGACATTTCAGTTTAAACATTCAAGTTAAATGAGATGAATCTGGGCCTGCATGGTTGCTGTTTAGTCCAGCTCTTTGTGACAGATTCGTAACATCAGACTTCTCCCTAGCAGGACTTTAAAAACATGCTTTTATAACTTTATTACAATTATTTTACTTCTAATCCATTATCTATCCATTGGACCATAAAAGTAAACAGGAAATCTGAAATGTCTATAAATAAATAAGTAAATAAACAGGCAACATCATCAAGCAAAACAGAATTACTTGTTCCTTATTGTACTCATATAATGCTAGTTTATGTCAGTGCTACAGACACTGAGCATCCTTAACTATAAATGATGGAGTTTTGAAGTAAAAAGAGATTTAGTATTTATATTTTAAGAATGAAGATAGACAACAATGAACACACACTTTAATCTAAACCATTATAAACTGGTAATACAGATTGACATTTTGATTCGAGGTCAAGATGAGACTCCAGGCGTACAATGTCAGGACTGAGTTCAAACAGCATGTCATCTCCAATATCATCCCAAAAACATGAAGAGAAGTAGTAGTGCCATTATCCTACTGTGTAATGTTGAAATCGATAGATATTTCTGTGTAAAATGCCAGATAGGTAAAATCATTATCTTAATGAAGAAAACACTGCTTCATATTTTTGTATAATTCTATGAATAAAACCCCATGTTATTTAGCATCATCTCCAATGCAACAGAAAATATTTTGAAGTCATCAGATTGCAATAGGTCGACTCCAAATAGTTTGTCACATTAAGACTTATTTACTAAATAAGAGGAAATGTAAAAAGGAGGATAGATGTTCAGGTTAAGTTTTTTTCCAGATTGATGGTGACAACAGAATCACTGGAATCTAATTTTAGTGAGTATCATAATTCTTTCTGGAGAAAGAAGTTTTGTCATTCCAGTTCTAAACTGGAGCAAATCTAAGTGCCAGTTTGCTGGACAATTGTTTTGTATCATTAATAAGACCTTGTTAGGACCTAACCTAACCTAAACTGAGAAATTATAGTTAAGTAGATAATTAAAATATGTTCTAGTATGCCAGTGGTATTAGCAGGTGTGTTACTACTGTTATGTCATAAAATCATCTGATTCTAATTATTGCTCATGTTTACTGTGGTTGTAGCCCCGAAAAGGTCTAGCACATCAATTATTTCTGTGCTAAAAGAAAGGCAACTGGGATGCCTAACATTTGGTACTCTGTAAACTGAATCACCACATATCAGCATATAAGCATACCATTACATAGCCTCATCTAGGTGTACAAAACAAATAATTTATTCCAGAATTTCTTAAACAAATTAAAAAACCAAACCACCCACACATGCAAACAAGTAGAAGGGCTTCCACAAAACATATTTTTTTATGTGCATACTTAAAGCACCTCTGTTCATGACCACAACTTTTCAAGATTTTAACGCTCCTGATTGCTTAACATTAAACACACTTCAGGATTCTGGCAGCAGTTAATCATTTTTACCTTTTAATTAAGCAGTGAATGCAGGAGTGAGAATGTGTGTAGCAGCGTACCTTTTGTTTGTGATTTCATCACTGCAACAAATTGTTCTCTTGCTTTGCACTATATGAAAATGCAGTATTTCAGCAAGGGCAGTAGAAGGGTTAAGTGTTTTCTGAATTTTCCATTCTACTTGGAAGGCTGAGAACATGAAAGTCTCCAGGCACTAGCACTTATCTAGAGCTCTGTCTCCAGGCTTCTATGCTTAGCTATCAAAGGTGACAAAATTGCACGGTATTTGCTATACTATTATCAGTGCAGGGCTGGGGGGAAAGGGAAGAAGGTAGGTAATTGTATAAGCTTATCAATGATAAAGACTGGTCATTCATGTGTTCATCATTCATTTGGCAGAGAAGCAACCTTTCACACACTGTCTGTTCTGACGTAGGAAGGACATTGCCTAAAAGGGGAGGAATAAAAACAAGAAATAGTCCTGGCACTCAGAGTTGTATGCATATTTTATATGGTTTGGTTAATGAGTTTATGAACCTTAGGCTATGAATTTTAATCCTGGCAGTGGCTGCTGGAATTCTAAAAGTCACATATTGAGCAGGTTTGAGATGCATTTTGGAAGCCGGTAAATGCAGATGATAGAGACAAGTCCTAAAAGCCTCCAAGTAGCCAGATGGAGAGGGATGGACATAATAAAAGACATGAAGCACCTCAGATCACTGCCAGCTGCAGGTCAAAACCAGGCTGGATAATTGTGTTTGTTCCACACATACCCTCTTACTTAAGAGCACTATTTGTAAGTGCCCATTCAAACGCTATTCTAGCAAGTAACTTTTCTGAAAAAGTCATGCTGGTTTTAATTTTGAGCACCATACTGAGGGATACAGAGAAAAAAACACTACTTAGGGAGTCTTTTCTTGGTAGTGAGAATGTTTTATGTGAAAAGAAATGAATGGTACATAAAGATGAGGTTTAAGGTCAAGTTTTTACCTACTTGGCACTATGAGCAGTGACCACTGGGCCTTAGAGTACTGATTTTATGTTGCAAAGACTTGTTACTTTCATTATACTAATAATTTTATTGATGCCATGAATTACAGTCTTGCAGACAAAATGAATCTCACTTTGACCCAATTGACATACAGGAGGTAATAAAATAGAAGTAGATAAATAAGCAGGGGAACAAAAAGGCATAAGGGATATGTGTTAGTATAAAACAGAATCAGAACTCTATAAATGCCATTCACTCTATTGTGTAATCTTTAGCATATATTTTAACTTTGAAACCTCTTGTTGTATGCAGCACTAATTATTAAAAAGAATGACAGGAGTCCTACTCTCATGCTGGTTTTTGTCAACTGTCTAACATCTGCAAATAAAAGGCTACAGACATTTTTTTCTATTAACTGTGAGCTGATAATCTGATGTGATTTTGTTCTGGTTTAAAAATATTTCTCCCTTTACTGAAACACAAAGAGACACACCTTTTTGTCTCATTCCAAGGTTAAGGAGTGCTGTTTTAAAACACCTTTCAGTGCAATTAAATTCTAGCTTCTCTGAGAAATCATGTCAAGGAAACTCCAGACAAAGAAAAGGTTCTTTGCTCAGCTGTTACTAGTGTGAACAAAAAATAAAAAGCCTTTACTATAAATGTAAAAGCAGACTGCAAAGTGATTATGGGGAACGAGGACAGTAAAACCCTGGGAACACAACCCCAGTCCCATTGTATGTAGGATAGTGTGGTCCAAATCATAGGCATGATCACACAGGAGGAGCACACAGGTGAACAAATCTTCCAGAAGCCAAAATTGCGGATCACATACCCTTTATCATTCTATGGTTTTCCACTGAAAGATCACAATTATACCTGTTAAAATACCCTGAACATAAAATTTGTAACTGTATTTATAGATATAAGCTCTCAAATTTAAAAATTGCCAGTAGATTAAATTCTGATGAACTTGATTTAAATTTAAGACAGCTATCTCTTAACTCACTTCAGGTGTTATTGTAATCAAATCAGATACAACAGGTTCCTCTGAATTTCAGATTAACAGTCCTCAGTTAGTGACCTGTTCCCTTTCAGTTTGAGGTCTTTCAGAAGAGCCTCATAGGAAGATGAAAAAACAAAAAACAACACCAAAACAAAAACTAAAACCAAACCACTCCTAACCAAACCAAAAGCAAAGTATTTTTTCCAACTAACAGTTCAGAAGTGTGGCAGATCCTAGGTCTAAAATGACATCTTAGTTCTTCTTCAACCCCAGTTTGTCTGAAAGGCCTATAATATGCCATAGAAACAAAGAACCTTGAAGCATTCTTTGCATTTGTTAGTTATCAATATGTCATAAATGTAAAGTTTCTGAGAATGTAAGTGTATAACTATGAGCTGTAGTCCAAGGCTACATTTTGCTTATACTAACAATTTGACTAAGTGACATAATTCAGTCCTCAGTCCTGTATTCAGAAAATAATACATTCTTCCCCACCGAGAAATTATTTTCCACATGGCTTAAGCATACTTGCATATATTCATGCATAAGCAAACCCCAAAATACCATGGTCAGCTTTAAGATAAAATGATATAAAAATAGAATCAACACAAAGTAGAGTGGTCGTGTATTCTCTTATTGGATGATTTCCCTCACCACTGCAAAATCAATATATCAGTGGAATACTCTCCCACATAATGGCTGCTAAGACTGATCCCATGATCTGAAGATTTAATGGATAAGTACAGAACTTTAACACAGCCCAGAACAACAGGAATTGAATGAACTTTTATCTTCCTGAAGCAGCATCAATATCTATTGCTCTATCATTAAGAACAGTGCATTCAGGCATCTAACTTCCTAGGTTACCTTGAATTGCATCAGCTGTAGGAACTATTTGTAGTTGTAAACATGTTCTAGTGAGTGCTGTAGCACAAAAGCAGCTTAGAATGCAAAATGCTGTAATCAAATGTGAAAGGTATGGAGACAGTAAATTATAAGTTATACTGACAATCTAATTAAAATACCTGTGAACCCAATTTTGTTATCTTTGGTTAATTTCAGCTCTTATAGCACTACATTTTCTAATGAATTATCATTATTAATGAAATCATCACAAAATTATCTTTGTGTATGAGATAAATATGTGTTATCACATTATAGTCAACAGTGTGTGAAACCAAGTACTGCAGTAAAAATTATTTCTTAAAGGAGTCTATATCTACTCCAATAATATGAAACAAACCCTTAAGAATCCAAAATCACACATCAAAATGAAATGTAAAAAGAGGAATGCTTTAGAAACCAACAGATACAAGTAGCAAATCAACAGATGAGAGGAATAGACACAATTTTAAATATGATGCTGAATGACTGGTAAGAGTTTTCAGGGTATTATGTTATTTAAATATAAAACTTCTGTAAATATTGACTTGCAGTTTTAAATTCCAAAGTAGTAATATATTTTAATACTATATTAGAAGTAGTCACTGTTAATGTTCTAAAACCTTTGCAAGGTGGTTTAACACAGGTACCTAAACAATGTCTGTGATAGCTGAAACTTTTTCTTGTATATCCAATCTTAGTATACAGAATTGCCAGCATATGAAATGTGTCCCCAAAATCTTGCAACATGTTATTGTGTTGTACAGTTAGATAATTCTATATGAAGCAAAGTCTACTACTTACAGGTATACTCTTTAACAGTAGCTGAGGGTAAAGGGATTTTAGCTATGTGAAATCAACTTCAGGTTTAGGTACATTTAACTTCACTGTGTAATACCTTCTGCCAGATTTTGACTTTTAACTCAAAGTTTGCAAGATAGAAGTTATAATTCTTAAGAATAAATTCTAGATTTGAATTTCTGAAATGCTTCTGAACTTTGCATCAAAGTTGATGGAAATTGTAACAATAAGTTTCAACTTAAAAAAAAATAAAATAACATTGGTAGATGGTGGTTGTAACACACTACTCCTTGAATCACCAAAATACAAATGCTACCATGAATGGTAGTGTGCCTGAGAATACAAGACAAAAGAGAAAAATATTCCTTGAAAAAAAAAAAAAAATTCGCTGTTCAAAAGTAATGGACATTGATAATGAAGATAATGAGGCTACATGAGGAAAACCAGACTAGTTCATACCGTTTCGTGCATGCATCCAAAGCATGTACGCTGATATCCATAGACATTTTCCTTTATTAAATTCCTGTGTCCAATCTCACAGTATATTATTATTTTTAGTGACACACAAAAAAAGCAGTACGTTTGGAAGAATGTGAGAAAAGAGTATCTTAGTAACTGTTGAAAGGCAGTATAAAGGGCAGCATTAAGAAAATGGGGCAGACAAAAAAAGATCAATTAGAGACAATATGGTATCAAATTACAAAAATTCTCATGTGAGAAGCCTAAAGGATTATTGATTAACTCATTTTGTTACTTGCAAAGGTAAAGATAATTAAGCTAATGCCAAGAGAAAAACCTGCAATAGAAATACACTTTCTACATAGACAAAGATCATAATGATCAATAAAACATACACAGAATTAAGAAAAAAACAACCTAGTAACTAGTTTCCAAAACCAGAACATGACCCTAAAGTGAAACATTCTGCAGTGATTAGTCTTTAGGAAGGCACTGTGCTAATTAATAATTTTCCAATTTATTTACTAATAAAGTTGTCATTGTCTTTCCAAATAAGATATGTAGCTGTCCTCTCTTTTAAACGTTATTCAGATTTACATACTAATCAAAGGAAGGTCAGCACTTATTAATCTCTCAATATAAATGTTTACAATTTCACCACTTAGGCAAACAGTTTTAATAATGATTTTGATCTTCTTTTGTAAACTTTTAAATCTTCCTATTTCTTTTTGCTGTTAAGAACCTTGAAACAATAAGGAGAGATTCTTGGTTTTGTTTTGATTTACCTGAAAGACAGCCAGTGAGTGACAGAAACAGAAACAGTTTCCATGACAACCACATCATTGGTCACAAAGGTCTTCAGTCCCTCCTTGTGCAGTTGTTAGCAACGTTGATGTTTCTTCATTAAAGCTTACCCTAGTGAGACAAAGACAAGTCTCTGTCAGGAAAATTAAAAATATCTTGCAATAATATGTGAGAATTCAAAAGACAAAGCCGGTCCTAATGCAATTAAAAGTCTAGATACAAAGAACTGTGTATGCACAGGGGTAGGTAAAATGACTTAGAGGGATCGTGTTCCAGTAGTCACCTGTGTTAATAGCCAAAATGTCAGTGGCAGCGCTTCGGATATAAATACATACATAAATAGATATCACCCTATAACTCTATGTGTATTCAAGCTTTGAATTGCGAAAAAGCCAAATATAGAGTGAAGATAGTACTCTATGTTTCATGGCAAACATACTGAAAGCATATAGCTTGGGATGTGTTCTTCCTTTCTTGATAGCAATATGTTGATATTTGGTATAAAGCATTTGTAAAAGCCTAAAACAAAATAATAATTTTCTCTAGGAAAATTCAGTCATTTTTACTACTTGAAGATTGGGTTGAAATAGATTCCAGTTTCTTCCAGTTTACTCATTGCATAAAGAATCTACCAATACATTTGAAATAACCACCATTTATACAGAACAAATTATTCATATTTATCTTTGTCTACCACTCCCCAGATTTTTGTTTCCTGTCTGTCCCATGACTTGCACATACATCCTGGCACACAGTATCAGTAACTTTAACAGATGGTAACTTAGAGATCTTGTGTTTAATGACTGGAAGCTCCATCCAAAATAGAAGTTTCACCTGTTATGTATGGACAGAAGTGTAGTTCTGGTCTTTCACTTGAAAAACATCAATCTGTGTGCTGGGTTCAGTCTGAGTTAATTATCACAAGCAGCTGCTGGCCCAAGGAGTTGGGAGAGGCTGCAGCTGAGGGAGGCTACAGCTGGGATAAACAACCAAACCAGCCAATGGGATATTCAATTACATACTGATGTCATGCCCGCTATATAAGGGGAGGACTGGCTAAGGCCAGTGGCTCTTGTTTTATACTTATTTCAGCATGCAGTGGCTGGAGCAGGGAAAGTGGTGTCTTGGGCACAGATAAAGTTTCCAAGGGTCTATCATTTTCTTTGTATATCATTTAATTAGTACTGTCATTATTAATGCTGTTTTTTTTCTCTCTTTGTGTTGTTTTATTAAACCGTCCTTATCTCAACCCATGGAGTCTCACTGTTTTTCTTCCTCCTGATTATCCTTCCCATCCCACAACAGGGGCTGTAGAGGGGGGAAAAAGGGTGGGTGAGAGGTGTGGTGTTTAGCTGCTGACAGAGGTTAAACTACAAGGAGCTGCAAGCATAAAGTTCCTTTCCTATGCTTAATTAGTCATATCTGTTTAGGAAGCCTTTCAGATCCTCCTCTGGAGAGCGAGGAATCCTCAACCCCATGAGGTTGTGATCCACAACTACAAGAGCAATCCCATGGGACAGAACAATGGAACAAAGGAGAATTGGGGTTTTTTTCCCCCATAAACCCCCTTTTAAGGATATTAAAATTCCTTCAGATTATAATCAGATTAGTTACATGGCACAGTTGCTGTTTCAGGGTCCCTATCCTATATGTTAGAACACTCACAGTAAGAGAGAAGAGACAAAGCTCAACATCGTTGTCAGAAAGAAAAAAAAAAAAAGTGAAGTTCATAATGTTCCTGCTGCATATTTAATTTCAACTGCTCTCTGAGCATCTTTAGTTGTAACCTGTTTTGACAGCCTTTCCCTCATGTATAGGGACAAACACGTGTGCATATCCATATAGAGAGACACACACTGTGAGCACAAGATGACAGCATTGGTTTAGGATGCTGGTAGTTACTCCTGCAATAATTTAAAGGTGTAACTTATCAGCTTTCATTTATACAGTACAGCAGGCATGGTTTTCAACATAGATAAAAAATCACATTTAGGATTGGACTTCCTTCCAGGTAACTCAGACCTGGCAAACTTAATATCATGTGTACACATCAATATAAACATCTCTGAAAGAGAACATAACAATCTGGTAGTCAAGTGACTTTATACATAGTGCCTTAGCTCATCTAAACCTCCACAGGAAACCTCCTCAATTAATTATTAATGTCAGCTGCCTTTGTTTTGCACTTCAGTGATAATCTGCTTTTCAGTCACTGTGTTCCTTTGGTTGGTGAATTATCTTGTTCAGCATTCTTTGCTGGGCAGGCCTTTGGGAAATAAGTATATTTATTAATATTTAATTTTTTCCCTTATGGCCATATCTGTTAAAGAGGGTAAACCATAGCTTCACACACAACCCTCCCCCCCAAATTTATTACTCTTCTCTTTTCTTCCCTTTTCTTCAGCTGCTTTTATAATGGTGCAACACAGAAATTATGTTAACTTAGTGATTTCTCTGTTGCATAAACAGGGAAAAACACAACAGATTTTGCAGCACTGAAGTGTGAGATTGTTGTTGTTATTAGTATTGGATATTATTGTGCCTACTGGATCAGACTGTTAAGAAAATAATGTTAAAGGTTGTGAATGGTAGAGTAGAAACAAGATGAGAAATAACGAGCCGAGCAATGGGAACATCAAAATAAAACGTGTCGTTATACACATTTCTCTTTGCATTCTTGAAACATGATTATAAGCTCTCTGGGAAAAAGGATATATTTTAAACAGAAGTTTCATTAAAGACAACTTGTGCCAGATAAGGACCCTATAGATAAATAGCTATAACAACTTTTACATGACAACCCTGAACTGTGATTGTCAGTAATATAAAATATGAAAAAATATAAAATATAAAACATAACCTGACCCTATCAATTGAAAACAAACTTCAGTCCTATTATACAGGCATATTAAAGTGTAAATGCAGAGCATGATGACAGGGAGATGCTCTGATTTAAGTCATGGATGTTGGACACTGGTCTTCCTATTAGGATATTTGTTGTATAAATATTTCTTCACAAAATATGCAGATTCAATGAGCTTTTTTTTTTTTTAATACTGGATATGAATTTTCCCTGATGCAGAAATCAGTGCTCTAAAATAAAGTTGATGTATACAATGTGAGCAACTAGTTTCTTTAACAAATTTAACTTCTTTTTCTGCACAAAGAATTACAGATGCAGTTTTAGTTTTTCACATGGTACTATCCATAGTTCTTTGTTTTCCCCAGAATTTCTGCCAAATTGCTTTGCAGTTTGTTTTAATTCTGTGTGCTGATTGTAGGCAACTTATTAAAATATTCATCATTTGTTTTAATTAATTGTTTTGGCTGGTAATGATGGGTGGATATTGTCTCCTGGTTCTGACTCCCAAAAGAATTTGCAAATACTTAGAACATGAGTAAAATTCAATGTTGTCAACATTTATATGCAAAAGGCTTGAACTATATTCGGTAAAACCATGGTCTTTCTAATAATTACAACACCTAATGTTATTAATGATTGTTTTCTGGCATTTAGGAAAAATTTACATGCAACTGCAAAGATTTGTTCTTTTTTAATTAAAATAGATAAGAAGTGAAGCTTTTAGCATTGATACTGTGATACTGATATCAAAGTGCTTTCTTTCACTGTCAGTACTTCCTGTTCATTTTCCATCATATGTGTATTTATCAGTCTAACAGTATCAACATAAAAGGGATGTTTGCTTAAATCCACAATCCATCATTGCTTAAGTCCACGTCCTCTTTCAAAGTAGTATTTGTTTCTACAGTGACTAACAATACTACTCAGAGGAAAGGATGTGACTTGTTCCAAAAAAAACCCCAGCCCTTTTCTCTGTAATATATCTTTTCTTCCTGTATCAATATATATTAGAGGAAAGCTCAAAACACTTACACTTCAAATTATTTAAGTTTCCTTTTCCTTTAGAAAAAGGAACACGGTTACAGGTAAAGAAGAAATAATACCAGAGGTAAGCAATTCTGCTGTTCTACCTGGACTTGGAAGATCAGAAATTAAAGAAAGAAATTAAGCTATTGTCACTCACTTGTCTGAATGGAAAGAAAAAAAAAAAAATACTGTATCCTGTCAGGAACAGATACACTTACATGGTTTTAGATGGTATTTTTAGAAAATATTTTTCTTCGCATTTACTAAGTGGAGGATGTGGGCCTAAGGTACAACTAAGCTACTAATAAGACTCCTCAAGATGGCAAACCTATGAAATCAATAAATGCCACAGGCTAAGTATCACTGATTAGGCTTTCTAAAAGAGGCTCATCAGACTCGTGGCAAAAGACAGAGGTGTAAATAAAGATCCAGTTTAAAGCACTGAAATAAAGCCTTCTAATCAACACTGAAGTCTCTGTACCTCCCTGCACAACCTTTACTTCAATCAGGGCTTGGAAGATGTGAATCAAATTGCCACAGTCAGCAGTTCAGACCGTCTTCCTTGCTCCCATGAGTATCGGGCCTGGTAATGTTCAGTCCCTGGAGAATTAGAAGCCTTAGAAAAGCAAAGGCTCAGATGTTAGAAAGTTCATCATAGAGGACATAGCTTGGCTGGAAATTTTTAGAAAGGGCTTGCCTGTTGAAAGTTCCTTGATGATATATTTACAGGTAAAGCTAACTGCTAGTCTATGATTATGACAGACACTGGTTATATGGAATATAAATAACCTCTATTGAATTCATGTTTCTGCTTGCTTTCAGGAAAGAATTAATTTGCTCAATCCAAAATCTTTTTGACTATACTATTTACAAAATGGTTTAAATTTAATAAAAACTTATTAATATTTGCTAAAAGCCATACCACAGACACTTTTACAATGAAATCTCATTGGAATTTGGTATAGGACAAATGAAAGTGAAATTATATTAAGCCAATGTAAACAGCACAGCATCTTGTAGGACTGATTATCACCCCAAGGGAAGATCATTTATTTTCAAGGTTTAATAATAGTTTAACCTATTGTATAGAAAATTTAATAAAGCACAAGTTTCAGCAGTTCTATAAAATGTCTGAGTTGTTTTATGAACACTTAATTTACTGCTAACAATATTAAGTTTATTCTGCTGTGGAACCTTTCCTTGTCAGGTTCCTCCTGGCAAGCAACCAGGACTTTCAATGTCTAAATTAACAAATTAACATGTTGTAAGTTGTGGGGCTTTTTTTTTTTTTTTTTTTTTTTTTTTTACTTTTTTGGGGGTTTTGTTTTTTTTTTTTTTTTTTTTTTATTTTTTGGTTTTTATTTGGTTTAAAAAGAAAACCAATCAAGTTAAAGAAAGAAGGG
>JAAGNO010029254.1:32004-61801 GCA_033439905.1 Ceryle rudis
ACCTTTAATTACTTCTCTCATGGGTGGTTGTATAGCCTCCCAATAATTTTGTATTTGTTCTATGACCCAGTAATAGAGACTAACAAATTCAAACATTGCAGTGGCCTAATGTTGCGGCGAGATCTTAGCAAGGTTTCATCTGGAGTAAATATCCCTAGGTCAAAGCAGCCATCCAGTATGAACTCTGTGGTTGTGCTAACAGCTTTTTACCTTACTACTATTTTAGAGCTTATATGAGAGTATCTAGCTACAAATACACCTTTAAATTGCTATAATAATTTCTAATACTTCAAACAATTACCCTCTTTGAACTGTTCCTCTTTGGTTACACTAGTAATTTTAATGTTGTAAGGTTTCTTTTTTTATCTACCCTTCCACTTTTCTGCATGTATCAGAGAAGTGCAAAGGTTTTTATGTGGTGTTCAAAATACTCCCCTTCTGTCTAGTGTAAGATTTTAACAGATACAACTGATCCATTTCTAAAATGTGACTCAGCATAACTTTCCTCAAACTATATGAAATTGCATTCTTTACTTGTAATTTGCTGTCCACAATGAGACCTCCCAATTAAATTGCTTAGATCAGACAAAAGTAAAAAAATAGATGTGACAGACTTCTTCCTGTAGTTTTTCTGTTCCCTCTACAATTTACAGACTTATCAATTCACAGCTGCCTTTCTGCAGTAGCTCAGAGAAGGCTGGAGGTGAGCTGGGGCAGAAGAATGGAGGTGAGCACTAATGTCAGGCTGTGCAGAGACACCCTCCTTTTCTGACTGATTGCTAGTGGGTAATACTGAAAGCTGTTACAGCAAAAGGCATGGAAATACTTAACTCGAGGAAATTCCAGTGAGCAGGAAATGGTGAGGGTTTCCTCATGGTTCTTTTTTTCAGGCTCTTACACAGTTAAATACAAACAGCAACAGGTAGAGCAATACAGTTCTCTTCATTACTATTCCCTGAAAACGTCCATTGGAACAGATTTGAAATTTCCATACCTAAGCCTTGCAGTAATGACCAAATCCAGTCTTTAGTATTCATCCATCACACTGTGGTGGCAAACAAATTTTGATAAATGCTTTCACTCTCATCACCAAGACATGGAAAGTCATTTGGAAAGCTCTCTAAGTGGCTCCCATGTCTTATTGTCTATAGCATCTGCAAACACATTGATAAGAACACTGCTTAAATTAAACTGACACTGCTGTATCCGGGAGGCTTTTCCAAGTTGCACATGGTTAGCGAGCAGTCTTACAAAGTGGGAGCACAAATGCCTCTCTTCTACATGGAAGGGGATGGAAAACAACATTCCTTCTCACTGGAATTGGTCCAAATATTATTAATCGCTTACAGAGAATAGCTTTATGCTCAGGATACATTCAGTGCACAAAACCGATCTTGCAGTTTATGATTTTGGGAGAGAGAAGGGTACTAGGGTAAAAGTTAGTCGAACAACAGCTGCAGAAGCTCAAATTTGCTTTCCCCTGTTTCTGGAGCTGTCAATCTCTTTTAAAGCATGTGTGCAATGAACACTTCCCCTATTTCCATTGATATCCAGTCCCTAAATATTCTCACTCTATATTGTACATGGAAAAAAATCAGTTATACTACACTGCCAATTTCAACACTATGTCTGTTAAGAGGAATTGAGGGTATAATAATATACGATGCTTAATATTTCTTCCTGAGTCAGTACTGAATGACCTATCAAACACAAAGTGAAACTTGCTACCACAGGAAGTTACTAAAACTAACATTTTACAGTCAAAACTGAAAATGTAGTTTTTACAGACACACACACAGGCACACAGACATTCATTTGAGCTGGATGATGCTTTGAAGACAGAGACTATAAAATCTCCAAACTTTTCATCTCTGAGTATTTTGTTTATATACTAAAGTAGTTTTACTGATCCATTTTCAGTTACTCTTTGCCTGACAGCTCCATTTCTTTATCTCTTTTGGGTGGGATTTTTCAGGATGGCCTTAAGGGGTCAAACACATCATAATGATGAGTGGCTAATATTTGAGATTTTTTCTGGCAATCATATACTTGGGTAACTGCCTGTTAGAGATGCAAAACTGTGGACAGAAAAAAAATAGAATATTCTTATTCAAAAGCTGCTATATAGTGATAGCAGTAAAAATTGCCTGAAGAGTGATATTAAATGTTAGACTTTCACATCAGAAACCTATGAAAGTTTTGATTCTTGACTTTTTATAGTCTTGAGTACCTAGGTTTTCTATGTTTTGCAGACCTCCACATCCTTGAATTTACCATGAACAAGTACTTAAAACGTTCCTATCAAAAGAACCCCAACCATCTTTTTTTCAAGATTATTTTACCTGTCATCAAGCAAAAGCAAAACTATTTTTTTAGCAATATAGCTGTGTAAAACTTCTCACCACAACTTCTGCACATTCATAAACTTCTTTTTCAAGCACTAAACTTTTGGCCTCTTCTGAAACCTAGTGTTTCTTTAAGTGACTTCACTGTATTAAATCCTGTGACTTAAAATATGAAGAATGTTAGTTTATATTGAAGCAATATCTTTCTTCTTTCAGTTAAGCAAAAGGGTAAACAGTTCAAAGCATAACCCATCACAACTAGATGTTTTATGCAAATGGTTATGATTAAGAGCTAAAACCACTTTATCTTCAGTTGCACTTCACAATTTTGTGCAACAGAAATGCAAAAAACTTTTCCTTGCTTATGTTAATCTATATGTTTACCATCTCTTCCACTAAGTAAGTTGTAGGTACTAATCTCATGGAATAAACTGCCATGGAAAATGTGTTAATGCCATATATATCAAGTCCTTGTAATAGTAAAGCTGAAAAGTAAATCATTTAAACACTTCCAAGAACACAGAATAATTAACCAAACCTTAGAAGAGTTAATACTATGCTGTTATTGCTTTAATCTCTAAAGATAGTAAAACTGTTTCTTTTTCACATCCATCTCCTGAAGACTTCAGTTTTCTTTTAAGAAGATGAAAGCTGACAGTGATAAATTTACAAGTACAGTAGCGTATGCATATCACTGCTGCTCAAAGTGTGACTTTAGCCCTTAAATAACTTTAGGTTTTCCAAGAAGTTAACTGTTATGAAAATTTTCCTACTAAACAAAAATTATTTCTGGAAGGAACCCAATGTGTATTTAATTGATGAATGAAAAGAATTCAACTGGTAAATGAAAGAACATTCTAATTTTTTACAAAGCATCTTCCTGAAAATTGGAGTGATTTCCTTTCATAAAAGATTTGCTCAGAGTGAAGCACATACTAAGACAAAGTGTAGTTCATGGAAAAAAAAAAAAGTTTTATACTATGCAAATGAATAAAATTTTCAAATTATCTATCAGACATTCTCCAAACAAGAACAGAATGAGGCATTTTTCAGTATTGCAAATGAACCCCCATATTCCAGGAGGAAGTACATAACAACCTACTATGACAACTAGATATTCACAATGGGGCCAGATGGGATGCACCCAAGAGTGCTGAAGGAGGTGGCAGAGGAACTTCCCCAAGCCACTCTCAGCAGTGCTTTTTGACAAGGGAGGTCGCAGACAACTGAAGGCTTGCCAATGTGAGTCCATCTACAAGAAGAGCCGGAAGGAGGATCCAGGAAACTATAGGCCAGTCAGCCTGACCTTGGTACTGGGAAAGATTATGGAACAGTTTATCTTGAGAGTACTTACACAGAATGTACAGGATAATCAGGGGATCAGGCCCAGTCACCTCGGGTTTATGAAAAACACGTCCTGCTTATCTGACCTGATGTCTTCCTATGACCAGGTGATCCACCTAATGGATGAGGGAGGGGCTGTGGATATTGTCTACCTGGACTTTAGTAAGGTCTTTGACACTGTCTTCCACACCATTCTGCTAGAAAAGCTGTCAGCTCATGATTTAGACAGGTGTACTCTTCTCTGGATTAAAAACTAGCCAGTTGGCCAAGACCAGAGAATGGTAGTGAACTGAGTTAAATCCATTTGGCACCCAGTCACAGGTGGTGTTCCCTAGGGCTTACATTTGATGCCAGTCTTATTTAACATCCTTATCAATGATCTGGGTGATGGGATCAAGGGCAGCCTCAGTAAGTTTTTAGACAACACCAGATTGAGTGGGAGTGTTGATCTGCTTGACGGTAGGAAGGCTCTGCAGAGGGATCTGGACAGGCTGGATCAATGGGCTGAGGTCAGTTGTAGGAGGTTTGAGAAGGCCAAGTGCCAAGTTTAGTCTGGAGAAGAGGAGGCTGAGGTGAGACAGTATTGCTCTCTACAACTACCTGAAAGAAGGTTGTAGTGAGGTGGGGGTCAGTCTCTTCTCCCAGGTAACTAGAGATAGGATGAGAGGAAATGGTCTTAAGTTGCACCAGGGGAGGTTTAGGTTGGATATCAGGAAAAATTTCTGTACTGAAAGAGTGGTGAGGCATTGGAAAAGACTGCCCAAGGAAGTGGTGGAGTCACCATCCCTAGAGATGTTCAAAAAATGTGTAGACATGGCACTTCAGGACATGGCTTAGTGGTCATGATAATTTTGGGTTGACAGTTAGACTTGATGATCTTAGAGGTGTTTTCCAACATTAATCATTCTATGATCACTTAAGGTGTATAATTTCTGTGTGTTAGACCATGAATACCTCAGAAAGATGTGTTTTTACAGGATTAGATATGAGAACTTTGTGATAATAATTTTTAAATATAGTTATAACTGGAAGTTGAAAATGTGGCTTCCATTTATTGCAGGATAAGAAGCACCTGACTAGAGCTATTAATGTATGGTAAATTGTCAGCTTTCAGTAGCACAGGTTTTTCTTTAAAGCAATAACCTAAGATGCATCTCAGATATTAAATCCTGCAAAAGTGTGAAAAAAATCACCTTGCTTTCATAAAAATACAAATACAAATATTATTAGAATGAAAGAAAATAAGATTAGAGCACTTGATAACACAGACATGCTTTGTACTGCTTTGTAGTGAAAGTATATTTTTCTCAATGTATTTGAAAATGTTGTATTATTATCTAACATATCTAAGATACTGTTACCATGCTAACCTAAAAGTGTTCATTGTCTAAGAACTTCCTTGAGATCTGCGATAGAACTATGGAACTAAGGAATTTTATCTTGGGTAGAGACCTGCCAAACAACAGTGTAGAAACACAGCATTCCTTCTTCTACATGAGATATGACTACACAAGCAGGTGATCATGGGTAAGAATTTAGTCTATGCATGCCAAGCAGAAAAGCAGCAAGAACTTAAAGCTCCTAGGATAGAGTGAATTCATGAGTTTGTGTTTATCTAAAGGTACCCATAGGTATATTAGAAGTGGGACTACAGATAACACCTAAAAAGGTAAGATCAGAGTAGGTATTTCTGGTTTAGTGGTAGCATAGCTAGACACATAAAATAGTGTGGCTTGCTCTGAGAAGCTTATATTATCATGTAGAAAACCTATGAATGAGCTCACTGCTCTGTAGGTTATTGCATTGGTATTGTATTTATTGTACTGTACTGGTCTAGTTTTATTGTATTTAAAGTTTTAATTTCAAAAGTTATCTCACTACAGATACAGATGAAATGTGTACAAAGCTCTGCAATATTTTTATGAAACACAATACTGCTAGAAAATTGCCATCTTAGTTCCCTGAGTCACTACCTCCAGATCGTAAACACAGAAGTATAAATGTGAAAACTTAGTAATTTTCTTTTCTAGTATATCTAATTGACAATATATATAAGAGGAAATAATCCTAAATTCTCTCCTCAGATAGGCAGTGCCACATAACTCTTTCCATATCCAGATGTTAAACCTTGCCTTTCCCCTCACAGACTGTTTTTGTATTGCACACCATATTATGCTGTCAATAAAAACATGTGTCACAAAGAAAAGTTTATTTGTGGAGGCAGAGCCTAGGAAGAGGAGGAAACATAAGACAAAATCAATACCAAAACAAGATCAATAAAACAAATTAGATCTACAATATTGTTCATCCTATTCCTGTTTATATTTTATTTACTAGGCCCTCAGCAGTTTTCTACTGTAAATTGGATTCTCGCAATTCCTCCAGTCTGGGAAACCAGATCTAACTTTAAAACTTAAAGGTTATGTAAGTGTTGCTTCTTCACTTATGAGGAAAAAAACCAAAAACCAAACCACAAAATCGCCCCAACACATGACAAATGAAGAATGTGAAAGTAAATAAATATTAAATAGTTACAGCAGATAATCTGAAAGTAATTAATATTCTGTAGCTTGTGGTAATGTATTTATCCTAGCAAGGATTTACCAAAGGTTGTGTCAAAAGGGGGATATTCTGATCTCTTGCTGACATGAACCACATGAATGTGGTGACTTTTCACTCTGGGACTACAGAAAGTCTTGTGTCATGGACTTGGACTTAATGTCTTTGAGTTTGGCTCATACGAATGTGGTGGATTGCTGCTTGAAATAGCAGCCAAGCAATTAACTGCCGTTCTTGAAACCGTAGCTACAGGGGCTACACAGCAATATTCAAAGTGTTAGGTATACACATGTGCGAATGCGATGTGTTTACATGGCAAAGCTTTGGCAGCAGGGTGGGGAAGCACTGATGGCTTCTGAGACAAGATGCCAGATACTGCCTCCATAATGAACACAGAAAATTCCAGACAGCTCCAAGATGGACCCATAACTGGCCAAAGCTGAGCCTATCAGTGCCACTGGTGGCACCTCTGTGATAACATATACAAGAAAGGGTAAAAAATGCTGTACAGAAGCATCTGGGAGAGGGGAGTGAGAACATGTGAGAGAAACAGCCCTGCAGACACCAAGGTCAGCGAAGTAGGAGCGAGAGAAGGTGCTTCAGGTGCTGGAGCAGAGATTCCCCTACAGCCTGTGGTGAAGACCATGCTGAAACAGGCTATTCCCTGCAGCCAATGGAGGTTAATGGTGGAGCAGATATCCACCTGTGGCCCATGAAGGGCCCCATGCCAAAGCAGGTCAATGTGCCTTGAAGAAATTCCCTGAAGGAATCTGTGACCTCATGCTGGAGTAGGCTTCTGACAGGACCTGTGGCCCTGTGGAGAGAGAAGCCCGTGCTGGAGCCGGTTTGCTGGCAGGATCTGTGGCACTGTGTGAGACCCATACTGGAGCAGTCCATCTCTGAAGTACTGTACCCCATTCAAATGACCCACTCTGGAGCACTTCTTCAACTGCAGCCCGTGGGAATGACCCACGCTGGAGAAGTTCATGGAGGACTATCTCACATGGGAGGGACCCCACACTGGAGTAGGACAAGAACATGAAGAGGAAGAAGCAGCAGAGGCATGTGATGAACTGACTGCAAGCCTCATTCCCTATCCCCTCTGTCACTCTAAGGGGGAGAAGATAGAAGAACTGGGAGCAAAATTGAGCCTGGGAAGAAGGAACAGGTGGAAGGAAGGTGCTTATGGATTTGTTCTAATTTCTTATTATTCTGCTCTCTTATTAATTGGCAATAAATGAAATTCATTTCCTCAAGTTGAGTCTGTCTTGGCCATGACAGCAATCAGTAAGGGATTTCCCTGTCATTATCCTGACCCATGAGATTTTAAATTTATTTTCTTCACTCATCTTCTTGAGGAGGTGGAGTGATACAGTGGGTTGGTGTACACCTGGTGACCAGCCAAGGTTAATCCACCACACTAGAAAATGAAGTGTATATGAAAATAAAGATGAATCTGAAGAAAAAATTCCTCCTCCATTAAAGTTACAACAGTGCTTTTCCTATGAATGATCACAGGATCACAGGATGTCAGGGGTTGGAAGGGACCTTGGAGATCTTCAAGTCCAACCCCCCTGCCAGAGCAGGACCATACAATCTAGCACAGGTCTCAAAGGAACGCATCTAGGTGGACTTCGAAAATCTCCAGAGAAGGAGACTCCACAATCTCTCTGGAGAGCCCTGTCCAGTGCTCTGTGACCCTTACAGTAAAGAAGTTCCTCCTCATGTTAAGGTGGAACCTCCTGTGATCCAGCAATGATCATTGCTTCAATTAATTAATTAATTAATCCAAATATGGATGAAGAATCAAGGCAAAACCAGGCAAGAAACAGTACTAAAGTTTCTATGTACCAGGCTAGATGACTAAGGAGAATCTCTAAAATACATTTAACTTGAGCATGGCATAGATGAAAAACAGAATCAAGAACAAAATGTATTAGAAGCAAGAGTATATTCAAACTTAAAGAAAATTAATTAATCACCTCTACTGATCTCTGGTGGAAGTGCTCTTAAAAGCATTCTTGTAGCATTGGTTGATCCTTTCTACATGTACTTGTCTAGCTATTTATTCTATGCTGTGAACATCCCTACTATCAATGGCAACTCCCATATTTTGATTTAAAAATGTGTGTAAAATTTCACTATCACAAAACACGCTAATTTCAATGTGCAGGAAGTGTAACTGCCTAAAAAAAAAAAAAAAGGAATTTGTGCTTTCATGCTGAGGTACCAACATAACATGAGAGAAAAAGGGTTAGTTCACAAACATGAATAACCAGTATTTCTGGCATGATATTTCAGGCTAAAATTAATTTTATCCAAAAAATCCCCAGATCACCCAAACTCCCTCAGATCTCAGGTCTGTGTTTCAAATAGGCATCTAGAGACAGCTCAGCTCAAGTTTTCAGTCTAATCCCTACCAAAAGTGATACAGAGTTCTCGCTTACTTTTCAGAGTCAGCTTTAGCTTGCAAACACACTTTGTTAATGTATCTGAAATAGCCTTTACATGTAGGGGGCATGTACTTCATTTAAAGTAACAGTGTGTGAAGCTTAAAAACTGTTATAGTATAGTGGCTACATGAAGGATTAGGTATAAAAACCCTTCCAGATGCACATTTGCCAATATCTTTTACTATCTCTGTTACTCTTTCTTCAGAACTCTCTCACATCTCAAATGCTCAAAAGTTACACAGCTATATCAAATGTTACAGGAATTTTCTCTAGACTTAACAATATGGTCAGCTTCAGTCCCACATCCATTTGCAAACTTAATTTCCCAGCTGAAGGCACTAGAACTGCATTAATTATCAGCAGACTAATGGCATCTCTCTGTCTGCCCTAAGATAGAAGGAAAACTATCCTTGAGGTCAACTCATTGCAAGCTTTATATCTCATCTTCTGAAATTATCATCCAATTCATTTATACTAGATCTGTCAATTAACTGCCAGTAGCTCCACTGGTTGTGCCTATATCTATGCCTAACTATATCACTGAACATTACATCTCTTTCCTTTAGAAAGTGTGTCTCTGTGTCCTCGGGAAAAAATATGTTCTTTTAACCAAGATAGGATAAAGTATCTCCCTTTAGGAAAAAAAAAACAAAAAAAACAAAACCAAAACCAAACCAACCAAAAAACCAAACCAAACCAAAACAGAAGCAAAAACAAAAACCAAAAACCAATATATATTTGTTCTTTCTGCTCTTACCACTAGGCTTCTTAACCTATATTTATTTTCTTTCAAACTAAGAATTCTGAACACAATTCATTTTTCTTCTACCTTTACCTCTTTTTTTGAAAGTATGCCTACTGCCACCTACATAATATTGCCAAACAGCCCCCACTTTCACCATTATTTTGTTGGGATTCTTAATGTTTCCTACTCTAGTGCTGCAGTCACTGCATTATTTATTATTTCCACGTATCCCTACTTCAGGGAACAACAAAGTGATACAGCCTGATTATCATTCTACTCCAAGGCAGTATCAACCTCTTGAAAGAAATGAGGCAAAAGTAAAGGAAACAAATACTTACAGAATAGGTAAATGACAACTAAAGAGGAATATATTAAATAACAAATAATTTAGAAGGTGCAGATAAAAGTACTGAGTTAATAAGCTGTCTGTTTATTATTATTGTTGACAGAGTATAATATGCAAGCTAAATATCATTAAAATGAGATTTCAGAATGTTGTATGACTCCATTGCTTTTAAAAAGACATTTGAAAATTACAACTTTCTACATTTAGGTATAAGACAGTCACTACACTTATCTTCTTATGTTTATATTCATGACTATCTGAGTCAACAATTTAGGGAAGATTTGAGTAAAATGGGTTTCAACATAAATTTTAAGAGACCTGAAGCAAGTCATTCTTTTAGGAAGGTACTTAGGAAGCCAGAGAGTTTGCCCTTAAACATATTTAAAGAGCATCCAAACAACAAATAAAAATTTCAGTTTGTTATTTTTCCATTACTATCAATTTATAAATTTATATTTAAGGGTTAGAATTATTCTTTTGACTATCTAGATTAGCTATAGTCCAGCAAAGAGCAGTTGCTATTCAAAATGCCTTCTTCAGACATCCTGTTGATAGAGGGTACTGCTGTACGTCAGGGTTTCATAGAAGGTTAGTGTCTGCCTGCACAAGGCACAGTCCCAGAAGTGTTCTAAGGATAGTCACGCAGCGCTAACCAAAACAAAATATTAATCAGAGAGGTATCTCTGAATTCTCATTTTGTTCTGATACTTAAGTATGATACTGAAGATTATGCCTCTGTCCATGCAAATTTAGGATGCAGAATACTTTCCTGATGAAAGAACTGCCCACAAAATCTCACTCTGTTTTGGAACATCAAGGTATGGAAGTGTCTGGGTTTTACATTTATTGCTAAAACACCATCAGAGGAAATGGATTATTCTCTCCTATTTCGTTTCAACTTCAAAAACTCAATGCTGTGTTTCCCGGTCTCCAGTTCCTAAATGCCAAAATACAAAATAGTGCACATGATTATCATTCCTCATGATGAAGTCAGTTATCAGACTGGACAGATGGAAAAAAAGGAGAGAACTGATCTCTAGCAAACCTGCATTCTTGTACCTGCTATCATGATCTTTAATATAAAAATGTTCTAATAGTCTGTAGTGCAGAAGTGGGGAATGAAGTCTCCTCACTGTCAAAAGATGTAACAGGAGTTCTAAAATGCTCTCAGAGTAATGACCAGTTCTGAACTATGATCAAAGACAGTTGTTTGAAGAGAAAGGAGGAGAGCTGCAGGTTAAAAAGAAACAAACAAAAAGTCCATATATTTAGCAGATGTCATTTAATGTCCTGAAGGCTGTTTTGAAATGGATTGTGGCCATGATCTTCAGAATGTTTGGTGCATACATAGCAACCACGTCTTTTACAAGCTTTTAGGTCACAACAACCATTACTTAGGTCTTTTTCTATAGAAACTGAAAGATAAATGCTAAAGGAGCATCAAAGTCTGGTACGTGATGACTTTTCATTTCAAACAAGTTTTCTGACCTGCTCTTAAATTTAAGCACCTAAATTTTTGTTAAAATCTTGTAAGACCCACATAGGCACTACAGCAGGCTTTCTGGTCTTACACTGCAGCTCACTCTGCTTTTGGACCTTTCTAAGGATACACTGGTTTGGGGTTTTGTTTTTTGTTCTTAATTTACTGATAACAATCCAAATATTTCTATAATTATTTTTTTAAATATCTTTACACCTTTTCACAAAATCAATGATTCAAACTGACTGCTACACAACATTTAATATGGTAGAACATAAATTTCACATTATGCTACCGTGAAAATGCAAACTGTTTCTATGGTGCTTTCTTAAGAGTATATTTCTAAATAATAATTTAAAGCAAATTTCTTTTTTTTTTTAGCACTTTTCTCTTGGAAGCAAAATTATAGTAGCTACTCTTTGTGAAAATTCAGGAAGATTTTGTTCTATTTTTTTGGTAAAAAATTAAACCGTGTCAGTTTGCATTCAAATTTAGTTCAACTAACAAAGTGTTTGTGCTTTGAATAATTGGATATTGGAATATCTTTGGATAGGGGAATTATGAAATGCAATTACTTTTACTCTATACTATAAACTTTGGTAAATTGCTTGGAGCTAGAAAAAGCTTCATGATATCCTAACCCCCCAAGTTTTAGATATAACATTTTGGGCTCATTTGTTTTCATATAAAATAAGAGATATTTTTATTTTAACTGTATTGGTACTGATTTGCTACTCAGTCTCATTTACTGCTTTGATTTTTAGCCCCCAAGTCTTGTTTTTCCTACTTGCTTCAGCCTCATGCAAGGCTGAGTCATTCTCAAAGGATCTATCCTGTGACCCACTGATCTTAGTTTTCTCTTTTGCTCTAACTTCCTTGAATTGAATTGCTATGTTCTGCCTTTGTAGAGACAGAATACTGTGTGACCCACACTAAGAAATCAGCAGAAAAGAAAGTTGAGCCTAGTGTATAGAAAGGATTCTTATTCTTTTTGTCATATTTCAAGGTTGCTAACATACTCCTTTCTGTCCTCAGAGCTTTACTGAGCTTTTCCTAGCTCACTAAGTTGATAAACCTCTTTTCACTGGAAATCTGTCCTTCAACAGTCATTCCTCAAAAGCTATGGCTCTCCATTATGGAATGCTACCTTACAAGTCACCCTTTCACATGGTAAAATTAATCCCCAAAGACAAAAAAAAAATTCTATACTGGATGATGTAGCAACAGCCAAATGCTGTAGTTGCATAGTAATACTGGAAGAAGCACACTGCATGGGAGCAAAATTCAGCCAAGAGCCTTGTCACTCCATCCCCAAGTGTGTGAAAATCCTGGTGAAGGAATGAAGGCTCAACTTGTTCCTAGGAGAGAAGAAGCCAGAGAGCTACATGGTGCCATAACCCAGTTAGATAAGAAAATTTAGCAGTGTGTTTCAAAGCAGTCCCTCCCATGCACCAATATTTTGGTTTTCCCAGTTTCTGCCTATTTTTCTATCAACCTTCTCCATTATTTCCAATTCTCCTTTCTTTCTACTCTTTTTCCTCTACCCTTCAGTCTTTTGCTAACTCTTGCCTCAGGGTACCAGCTATTATCTTATTACCTAAAGAAACATCTTCAGCTTTGCTACAAAGTCTTTATGGTCATCTGTATCCAAATATCAAGACTATAATCAAGACTATAAATATTAAATAAAATATCAAGACTATAAATATTTCCCTTACTACTTTTCAAATTCAGTGTAGAAATGGTACTAATTAATATACCATACTCCTTATTATCACAAAAATACTTCTTTAGACACACTGGGCTTATGCTTTATGGAAAATATACCTAATTCCACTTACAGAGGCATGCATTGGCGTTTGTTTATTCATCAAGTTGCCAAAACTGTTTGTGAATGCCCTGATAGAAGGTTCATAATGTACTTTTACATATCCAAAGTCAATATTGTCACTGACAGTATTTCATTAGCAAGTTCTTCTAAGATAATTTGATTTGATTAATTATGAAGGCTGAGAATTTTAGGAACCCCCCGTCAAGCAGTATCAGTCAACGGGAATCACAGTGACTGGCAATGAGGAGAGGAGATTTGCCAGGAGACAATGCTTGATATCAAGTCTGTTGGTAATAAACACTGCTAGTAATCTTAAAATAAATAGTTCCTGAGTAATTTCAATTCCTTGTACCCTTACTCAGTATTAGCAATGAGTTTCCAATTTATGTCTTGTTAGAATAAAGAGGTGTGTATTTTTCCATTAAACTGTACTCAGACTGGTCTGGCAAGTATGAGGAATGCCAGTCCTGTAGGGCTAAAGAAAAGAACTTCTAAGTCACTCCTGGAATTTCATGTATTTTATCCAGGCTGTTGGGATAAACAGGGAGACCCTCCATCAGAGTGAAGCCACAAAGATGAGAGTGTTGATTCAGAGTATTTAATCTGTTTTGGGAAATATTAATAAGACTTCTATCAAACTTTGAAGAATAAAATTGTTTCATCAGAGCAATTGGAATGCTAGTAAAAGCCATTAAAATGTCATCCACATATATCTTTGAAAAAAAAAGAAAATCTCATTAACCTCTTTAAAAATCAGACATCTTGCCCTTGATGCAATTATGCAATAACTAGAACAAGTATTAATAAAAAAGGAAATTTTCCATTAAAGTGAAGATGTACTCTGTGGTCAAAGGACAGGATACAGCAGGGGCTAGTCCTTTTCTTTCAAAGGATGATAGAGATTTCAGCTGATATCAAAGGAAGAGTCTTGCTATTAAAATTGCTTGACTAAAATATCCAGTGATATTTTTTTTCCCAAACCTTCCATTTGTATGAATCTATTAACTAACACAAAGCTTGCAGTATGCACTGACAAGACTAGTTGTTCTCAGTTAAGCCCAAAAATGTCAAGAAAATATCTATTCAAATTGTGATTATTTATCTTAAAAAAAAAAAAAAAAAATCAGAAATTGTCCTGAATGTGATGATTTCCCTCAAGCTCGCCTTTAAAATCTGATTTGGCTTTATACTGACGGCTTTTTTTTTTTTTTTTTTTTACAGCTTTATAGCCTCCACTACAAAAATGTGAAAGGCATGGTGCAATCTACTGAGAAGCCCACTCCAAACAATAACAAATTCTATGATGAAAATAATAATAAAAAAAAATCTGCAGAAATATCCCATGTTCTCCATTTGTTTTTCTCTTCTCATTGTTACCAGTGGGCTAGAATGGTTAATCATAAGCAGAATATCAAGATCTATGTCAGCTGCTGTTTCTGTACTGATAGAAAAGAGAATTCGAGACAAAACCTATTTCCATAATTTAATTTTGAGGTGACAAAAATAGATGAGATTCAGTGATTAAATCTGGAAGATAATTCCTATTTTAAAGGTACGACTTCACCTATATGAAGTGCCAATTCCTAGATGAACAATTAAAGAAACAGACCTAAATGTTGTTTGACATCTGCTCTGTGTGTTGCAAGTGTCTCAGTGCAAGTTGCAAGTGTACCTGAAGCTTAATTTCTGGAAATGACTAGGTATTACTATCCCCTTACTATCTATTAAAGGGATGTTATTAATGTTTACAAATATTTGAAGGGTGGGTGTCAAGTAGAAGGGGCCAGTCTCTTTGCAGTTGTGGCCTGTGATAGGACAAGAGGCAATGGTAGCAAGGTGAAACACAGGAAGTTTCATCTCATGAGGAAAAACTTTTTCACCGTGAGAGTGATAGAGCACTGGAACAGGCTGCCCAGAGAGGTTATGGAGTCTCTTTCTCTAGACATTTTCAAGACCTGCCTGGATCCGTTCCTGTGTGGCCTGCCCTAGGTGTTCCTGCGCTGGCAGGGGGGTTGGACTTGATTGTCTCCAGAGGTCCCTTCCAACCCCTGCCATTTTATGATTCTATGATTTTTAGTAAAGGACTAGGTATTATTGCAATTAAATTTCATTTTCCTTTTCAAGCATGAGGTTGCTTTTTTTCCCTTTATGTGCCTCCCTCTAGTTTAGTTTATTACAGAAAACAAATGACTGTCATTCCATGTGTCATGTCTCAATACTGAAAAATTATCCATTCCTGATCCAGAGTACAATCTGTTGCTTGCAATTTTAGCAAGCAGACACTAACGTTTGTTGTCTTATCTCTCATTGTTGCTCATACTTAGGACAAATGTCTGACATATTGACATCTACTCTGTATCTTTTTTTTTTTTTGGAGGATGCTCTTCAAGATTCCTAAACAATGATTACTACTGAAAACACGACAACTGTTAGGTTACCATGGGACTGGAAGGAACTCATCCGTTCCTCCTGCTAGGAACAGCTGTCTGCCTCCACCAATCTGTGTGTCTCATCTTATGCTATACTTTCCGCCACAGAACAAAATTATCTTATTATTCAGACTTCTTACACTTTTTGTTATCTTCAGGACTCTTGAGTGCCTGCAGTATGAATATGGACAGTTATTCCCCTCCACAAAAATATCAATCAAGTAAATTCAAGTTTTCCAACAGCTAGCTTTGTACCAAAAGGTTCTCTTGTAGTAGTAACTTTTACAAGAGTGATGGATCAAAAATAATTTCAGTAAACTCTGATTTTCCACAGTCCTCCTTGGTATATTAAGACTAGTTGTCTAGAATGTCAGGTACTTTGGTTATTGAAGCATCTTGCTTTCTGAATCCTGTCTTTCCTAATGAACTGTCAAGTCATCTGTTCTGCCCATGCTCATGATTTACTAACCATAACTGATGGTGATATACTATGACATGCATTTGCCTAATTTGGATACCATTTTGCAAGTGTGAAGCTTATGCTATTGGTAGACCAGCAAGGATTCTGTAGTTTTTTTCAATTAATTCAAAAAATATGCATTTCATTAAAAAACACCCCAGACCAACAAACCTCTCCTACAAGCATACACAACAATATTCAGGGCTGAATTTTTCCGTAACAAAATCTGTGCAGCCAGGTTACGTAAACTCCCTAAGACGAAAGCCAGTATCAAGGAATCGATCAAATATGGGAGCTAGGAATATATTTGAAGCCTCTTGACACTTGAACACTAATATTAGTTGCAAACAACAGCAAGCAAGCTCTCATAGTGTTTTTAATATCATTATTTTTTTTGTACAATAGCAGGCCATAAATCATAAAAAGTATAATGCGATAATAAAGTATGTTATTAAATTCTTTCAAATAACTGAAAATATATTTTTTCTTTAATTTTGTAAGGTTTGATAAAATTTACTTTAGATTCTTATTATAATTGGAAGCCTACATCTCAACATCGCATTTATATTCTGTAAGTATTTAGCCAATACTACTGGTAAATGCTTGAAGGAAAGACAAAATAGTTCACTCTGATGGATTAAACATCATTCATGAACCAGAGACTGGCACTATTAAAATCATAAATGTGTGTGTGCCTGTAAGAGTGAGAGGATGCTGCTTTAATTTGGCATACAGTAAAAGTAATAACTCAGAGTCATGACAAGCTTTCAACTTTCAGTTATTCTAAGCTTAGTCTACTTACACAAAGTATAGATCAATGCATTGTTAAGTATAATATTTCATAGATAGTTTAGTTTAAAACTTAAAAAAATAGTTTAATGAAAACTAAAAGCTCTCCTAATTTTATTCTTATTTTGGGGGTTAAGAGTAAGTGTTTTTACTAGTACTTAATGAATTATAAAATGGTATTGCCAACAAAAATTAAAAGTCTGATTTAGATATGACCTATTTTATCTTTCTAACACATAGAGTGTGCCAAAAAATTACTGACTCCCAAATATTATGCCAATAGGGTTTTTTTCCTAGCATCGGATATATTTTACGTAAAAATCAACACATTGTTAAAAAAAAAAAAAAAAAATTGCATTACTATGTATGCTCACATTGATGACAGAAAAAAGCTATTACTTCTGCCAACAGAATGCTTTCTCTTATACTGAAACCTATGATATGACACTTAGAAATGTTAGCAATTTCTAATCTCAGCACCTTGATCAACATGAAGATAGTCTCACTGTGCTTTCACAGTGTTATAAAAATCTGCAAATGACCAGCAACTGTTACAAAACAATTTATACAAAATAAATAAAAATGGCATCTGCTGCTTGGAATACTTTAGCCTTATAGATAGAATTTAAAAGGCACATTCTAAGCAAAAATTCTGCTGAGTTAACATATTATTTGAGGCTTGTAAGAAATTAGATGTCTATCAATGACATGCATCATCACTTTTAATGAACTGTGGAATCCAATAAAATAAGTGTGTAGATTCCACATACTTGGAAGTGGGCAAAAAAATTTTGTAATTTCTCATGATTTCATGCAATGGATTTTTCATTATTATGTCATTTTGAGTGCTTCTGAAATTGAAAATCTAATAAGCAGACTAAAGCTTAAAATAGCTTAGTAGGAGGGGAAAATGACTTGGGATGGCTGAGGATTAGGCCTCATGTATTACTTGAACCATGAAGTTCTATTTCACTGGTAGAAGTATTGTCGCAGCCTGCCACACTTAGCCAAGATGTCAAACCTGTGCAAATGTGTAGGAACGGACATAGGGCAAAATCAAAGAAAATTGCCAAATGTCCTCTGGTAGGAGCAGTTAAGCATACTCCTGCCTGATGTGAATGCCTTGCCTAATTCCAGAATCTGTCAGCCTTGTAAGAGAGAAATGCATGTCCTGGTCTATCAAAACTATACAAATCCCATGTTTTCATCAGCAGTTTAAATTAATGCATCAGAGTGCAAACTGAAAATGCTAGAACGTGTATTCTTTACATCATCTCCTCCACAGGGGCAGCAAACTTTGTTAGGAAAAAGGCAGGAAGAGAGAGAGAGAGAGATGTGTAACATCAGCCTAGAAAGATTCACTAGAGGATGTGCATCAAAACCACAGCATTCTGCATTAAAGGGGTGGTCAGCACTGATAAGGAGGAGGAAGGGAAATAATTTTTTAATCTGCTTAACAAAGATGGCAAAGAATGTACCGTTTTCTGGATGACCAAGAGACAGACCAATGTATTAATACATCTGAAAACAAAACAAACCAAAACAAAAGTCTCTTTGGAGGTTGAGAAATTATTACCTGTTATTCTCCCAAAAGATATTTCCCACAGAAAACCTTGTGTGCTTATAGGCACTGTCTGTTCTGGCACCACTTCTGAAATGCAAAACAGATTCCTGAATATGTCTTTATGCACAATGTACCAGTAACCTAAGATTGATAACCATTTCCATGATTCAGCAATTTAGGCATTCATCATATAATTTCCACTAATATTGATGTAACTCTGAGGCTACAGAATTAAAACAAATTGAGTTTATTCCATAAGCACTGGTTTCTTTTCTATTAACTTGGTCCTACTTCAAGTTAGTTACAATTTCTAGACTGCTTTTTTTCCTCACAAAATGAAAATCATAATTCATTTATTCTTTTATAATCTTTGCTGAGAAATATGTAGACTGAAAAATTTTGCCAAGAAAACTTAGAATAGAAGCTTCAAATAAAATCCTGGCTGTTCTGAAATAAAATGCAAAAGCCAAATTTGGTCCTTAACTTTTGGCACATGTTTTTCACCTGAGGTTACCATATAATCAAATACCATGTAAATCTTCCTCTTCAAAAGAGTGAGCCTTCACTGAATGTTTCTGCTTTGATAAGAAACAGGACTAACACATTTTGTCAAAATTATTGCAACCAGAACAGTTATTGATAATACTAGAACATCACAATGCTATGGTATTATCATGAAACTACCTTTTTACAAAAGATAAAGAGGACATTACTAACAATAAAGTGAAAGACTTCTGGAATAAAAATCCTATAGAAATGCAAAAGAATGATTAAAGAACATGATACACTACACATATAAATGAGATAATGAATAAACAGAGATTCAAACCAGAAATGATTAATTCAGTACACTAAGAATAATGTATCATTTCAGACATCAGAATTGAAACACTCGCCTTAGAAAAAATGAAAAAAGTTTTCCAGTATCATTAACTAATGGAAAGAAACAAATTTTTTTATAGATATTTATGGTGGATATTCTTTACAGCCCCTAATGATAAGAATACTTTTTGTTCTAATACAGACTGTTTATTTCTTTCATTCTGGAATATCATGTGATTTTAAAATTAATTTCATATGTTGTACAAAAGCCACACATTTGTTTCAAAAGTCTCAAAAATTGTTTCTTGGTTAATCTAAAGTAACGGAAATATACAGGTTTTGGAAATATATTAGAACAGAAAGGATTGACTAAATGTAAATGAAGAGAATATGTTGGCAGGGGAATAATTACACTTGAAAGATTTTTTTTTTTTTTTTTTGTTTTTTTTTTTTTTGTTTTTTTTTTTTTGTCTGGAGATCTTGTATTTAGCACTACAGCCAAAATCCTTCCTAGGCCTCATCTCTTAGGGTATAATAGGTCTGTCCAAATCAACTCAGTCTGTATGGTTCATAGATCACTATAAGCATTCTAAGGTGAGGATTTTTTTCCTCCCTCAATAGCTAGAATATAGGATATAAATTGCAGAAAATCTGTTTTTCAAGTCAGGATAGAGTAACTTCGGGAAAATAATGATAGTTCACTTTCTAGAATAGCAAGCATTTTTACTATTAAGAGCACTCAGTGGAATAAAGAAACAGAAATTGAAGATGTTGCATTTTCACACTGTAGACCAAGAACTTAATGTAGGGCACACCAGGTACAGGCATTCTGACAGATTGCTTCAGTACTCTCAATTGTCTCAATACAGGCTGGGGGAGGAGGTGATATAGAGAAGCCCTGCAGAAAAGGACTTTGTGGTGCTGGTAGACGAGAAGATGGACATGTGTGCTTGCAGGCCAGAAGGCCAGTCACATCCTGGGCTGCATCAAAAGAAATGTGGCCAGCAGAGCGAGAGAGGTGATTCTACTGCTCTACTCTGCTCTGGTCACACCTCACCTGGCATACTGCGTCCAGCTCTGGAGCCCTCAGCACAGGAAGGACATGGACCTGATGGAGCGGGTCCAGAGGAGGGCCATGAAGATGATCAGGGGGCTGGAGTCCCCTTCTTCTTCTTGATAGAGCAGCTTTATTACCTATCTATTCTTTACATTTTCTCTTAAGAAACACATTTCAATTAAATTTTTATTTTCACTGAATTAATTATACTTTCTGTGTAGAATGCATTTTTTGTGTAGAAAGCACGATGCATAAGAGTGAAAAGGAATTCTAGTGAAGTCCCCCAATATTACAGAGAAGAACACTGTAGTATCACTTTCCTGAAATTGACAGGCCCAATTCTTAAATACAATCTTTTGTTCACACTATTCTTGTTGGAAAGGCCTGTCATTCCTTAATGGCTAAGGACCATTGCATTTCTTGTGTTATTTTACAGGATGTATTCTTTTTTATTATAATTTTATTTGAGACATCATTAAGTAGTTCTTCCTCTGGTAAGTGCTCTATCTACCTATTCCCTTCCTGAACATAAATACACAATTATACATAGTATTTCACAAAATGCTTTAACAATATCTGACAACATGGCAGTAGCATTTCATCATTGCTACTGAAAATATTTTGTTTAATACGTAAAAACATAGTAGTCTTTTTCTCAGACACATCAGACAAGTAGCCCACAACCAGTCACTTTACTGCTAACTAACACATAAAATTTCCGCTATGGTTACCGAGAGCAGAGTTCCAAATTTATAAGATCATTCTGTTATTTTACTCATTCCTTGGAGTGTTCTCTCTTTCCTAAAATTAGATATTAGGAACTTAAACATGTTTTTATCAAACAAGATTGTCCCTGATATAGCACGACTGGAATTTTGACTATCATTCACAAAAGCTAGAGTATATATAGTCCATGAGAGCTTCTACTGTGTGTGAAGCATGTTGCAGATCCATCCAACTTTACTAGCCAATACTACAAAGACTGCTTTTCTGTTCAACTTACAGCAGTTTGTGGTTTTTAAACCAGCAGAGTTCCTATTTCAAATATCAGAGTATTGAAACAAGTGCAACTTGTCAATTCTTAGACAAAAAATAAAAAATAATAAAAAAAAATTCTGAGTCATCTCTGACTCAGTGAAGTCTATGAAGAGCCAATATTCAGATTTTGCATTATGTAACTCAAATTTCAAACTACTTGTTTCAGAGGACTAAGGCTCCAGAACAGATATTAACAAAACTAAAGTATATTGGTATGAAAGACTTTAAACAGACTAAATGTCACAGTGAATAATTCTGTAGTCATCTCAGGAGCAAGACATTAGATAAATATAACTTATTCCTGAAATTTATTATTTTCACTGTGAAAATATAAGATAAGACTAGTACAAGTCCTCATTAAAAAATTGATTTACTATGTTGTGTACTCTTTAGATTTACCATGCTCAAGGAATTGGCTGGCTCAGAAGACCATCAGTAATTTTTTTAATATTTGAAATGAACAGATTAGTACAGAATGCTCACTTCTGGCTTTAAAATAAACCAGACATATGGATGTTATCTGACATACGTTCTCATTTGTTGCAAGTCAGACTTTGCCAGAAATAAGGAGAGAAGACAGCAGAGAGCAAAACGAATATAGTTTCTTAAAAAGTTTAGATAAAATCATAGAAATATTATTTTGAGGTAATAGATTGACTCAAATGACTTCAATGACTAAAATGAAGATAAAGACATAAATAAATAAAGCACTGAAACACATTGTAGTTAGCACCTACAAACAAAAGAGTTTTCAGTAGTAATTCAAGAATATATTTCAAACTAAATTAAATTATTAAATTTTAAGCACCGTTTGCTACTTTAATTTTGATAGACCTTCAAATTAAAAACAATAATCAAAGGAAATGGTTCTAAAACATTAACAGTGAAACATTTAGGAATACTTGTAGGAGCCTGTCAGTTATATTATAAAAACCTACTTTTAAAAAAATACAGACAAAAATTGTAAGAGTCCCAGAATACCCAAAATTCTCCAATGCTTTAGATTAATGTGTTGTATAGGTAAAAAAATAATTTTTAATAAAAAGAATCCAAATAAAATTGTTTCTGGAATTCTTCTGAAATCCAGATAAAGTACATTGATACTCTAAAGTTCAGGTTAAATATTAAAAATAATGAAAGTACAGGAAAAAATAAAGGCAGTGGTGTATGATTCATTGAGAGCAAGATTTACATTAGTGAAATAAGGGATTAAGCCCTGAAAATGAAAGCAAAAATTATAATTTATCTTTAATTATTTAGATTCAGAAATATATGCTTGACATCAGTAACTTTAATCTCTTTAGAAAACATAGTAACTTGAAAGCTATAGTGTTATATGAATAAAAGCAAACAAACAAAAGCATGACCAAAGACAACCAGCTTGATAAACTATTATAAGCCCAGAAAATACACAATCTGAGTTAGTCTGCAATGCTACAAAGTTTAAACATTATTATCAATATAAACTCCAGAACATCACAGAATCATAGAATGGTAGGGGTTGGAAGGGACCTCTGGAGATCATCAAGTCCAACCCCATATATATACATATGTTGATTTCTCCTTATTGGTGCAGGAAAAAAATGAAACTTCAGGATGTGCCAGTTTAGAGTCATCCCACAGGAAGACATTTTTGTTGTTGTTTATGAAAAAGAAAAATTGGTTCATTTTTATCCTAGTGGTACCACCTGGAAATCAGAGGGCTATTAGAAAGATTACTCACAGAAACTGATACACTTCTGAGGAAGAGTAATTAAAAACATGCTCTATCATGTTCTGTGGGGAACATCAAAAAGTTTTAAGAATGTTTTAAATGTATTTTCAGAATTTAGCATTTTCAGACTTTATGAGCAGCTGATACATTCATTTTTTGCAGTATGCTTGCAGTTTGGGAGGAATATTGTACACTGAAAGAAAAAAGAAAGTGAAACACTATGTTCTAAACTGAGTTTTTTGGCTAATAATGATAGTTAAATTCACAAAATATCAGAGATGCCTTTGTAGTAAGAAGACTGGTCAGCATTTTTAGTTGTAATATTAATATCAAATTTTCTTTCCACCTACTTTTGATGTGGTTTTGGTTGATTGGTTAAGATTCTATTCCTCAAACATTAATTTATTTTCAGATAGAGTATTCCAGACCTATGCAACAGGAAAAAAAAAAAAAATCCCTCACAGTTAAGAACAAGTGTCCTAAACTAACAGCCTGTCACCTTGTAATCGAATAACAATATTTAAAGCTAAAATGAATAAAGCAGCTTATAAATTATCCAAAAAATATACAGCATGGAAAATTCCTGCTCTGGTATCAGGGACTGAATGAATAACCAATGTATTTGTCTGCCACACTATAACGTCTAGCATTCTAAAGAATAAAAGATTTTATTGTCAATTTAGATGTTTCCACATAATCAAAAAACTCATCAAGGTATTTAAATAGTTGAAAGGAGACTTCATGTTAATTCAACAAAGGCATTGTTTAGCTAATTCAGTTCCATATTGCAAAAAGTCTCTGTATAAAACAAACATCCTGGGCCTGGCATGATTCCTAAGGCAGTCTGGTTTTCTGCACTATTCCAATACCATTCCTATTGTAGTCATTCTATATCAAATGCCGTAAATAATTTCTCATCCTTAAGTAGGTTCATTTTCATGCCTGGTACATTAGGTACTGTTTCAACCTCAATCTGAATTGCTGTTTAATAAGATAAATAATCATAAGAAGTAATTACCCAACAGTTAAGCTGATGTGTAGCTGTAGCTGTGAGGCTGCAAGATTATCAGGAATATTATGTACATATTTATGTTCCTTTGTCTTCTGAGAGAACAAATGGGTTTAAGTTGTCTAAATTTGGACTAAGAGGCAGGAAATTGCAAAATTTCTCATATAGTTTCAAATTTAAATACTTCAAGAGGGTGATTCAGTGTTCCTTGTTCAGTTCTCTCTTCTATTAGTATCTATTTACATTGTGTTAAGATCTAAATGTTCTGATCAAAGTATCAAAAAGCTGAATGAACCCCTAGAGCCATTTACCCTGCCTCAATACATCATCAATTGCACCTACATCACTTTTGACAAGTTTTGTCTAATCTGGTGTTAACCTTCCTCTTTAGTAATAGACACTTTGCAACTGCCTCAATCTGCAATTAGAAACTTTTCCTTATTGAACTAGCTACATCTTTATCTCTGCAACCAGAGCTGCAACTTCCCATCTCATTCACTTTGCATATGGGGAAAATGGAGTTTACTTGTCTGTTCCATAGTTTTTTTTTTTTGTTTTGGAAGGTTTTTATGTCCTTCATGAGTTCTACCTTCTCCAAAGAAAACAGCCTTAAGTAGGTTAATCTATTTGCACAGATAAATTGACTAGGCCTCTGATTGTTCTCATTTACTCTGGACTCTCCAATAGCTCTACATATTTCTTAATCTGTCACATATGAAACATCAGGGTTTTTTTTTCAGCTGAGACATACTATTATACTGTATAGCAGAAAGATTATTTTAGATGTTTTTCTGTATGCCTCTCCTGTCCTAAACCTTCTGGTTGTACATCCCAGAATAATGTTGTTTGGACAGTAACTTGACATTTATGTTTCATCTTCACCTTGTGATCTCTTGAGCACTTTATAGACAGTGCCTACTGGAACAGTTGCTTCAAAACCTGTGAATTAATTGTTCTTATGAGTTTATACATTTTGATTTATACCTTTTTTTTTTTTTTCCCTAGGTGATTGCTCCAGTTTGTCAGGATAATTTCAATTTCTGCATCTTCCAATATGTTGCAGTCCCAATGAGTAGATGTGATCTGCAATTTAATATGGAGCACTCTTTTCCATCATTATCTTGTTAATGAAAACAGCAACTAGAAGTAGGCCTAGAGTAAACATTTTGGGATTCAGAAAAATTGACTTAGTGCATCCTTCCTACCTAATTAGTTATTACTGGCAATTATTACTCGCTCTGTACCAATGGGAAAACCTACTCATGTTGTGTGAAGACTATAAAATCTACAGTTAGATTTGTGTAACAAAATTTGTTCTTCACTGATTCCATTGGCAGCCATTCATCTCCTTCTTACCTGCCAGTGGCTTAAAAAATGTGATTATTCCAGAATATTTTATTGTAATAAAGTTTTACTTTTTTTTTTTTTTTTTTCCTAATTTTCTTCTACAACATTGCCTTTACCCCAGACATTTTACAACCTAGGTAAAATAAGTCTAGGGGTTTCTTTACTTTAAATATATTGACAATTAAAGTATCACTTAGCTTTTAGTCTATTGAGCTACACGAGATTTGAGGCTATTCAAGAATCTAAATTGTGATAGGATTAAAAGGCGCTTTTTCAGACCAAAATTTCATTAAAGTGGATGAAATTAATACTTAGTGATCAATTCCCAGTGTGGAAAAGAGTCACTCTCGGTGTGGAAAAAAGTCCTACTGAGCAATTCTGGGTTGAAAATGGCCAGCAGCTTCAAACAGAGATTAGAAAAATTAGTAGACAACATCCCCAGGAATAGATATTAAAATGCATGTTTACAGATGTATGCTTTAATACCTCTAAAGCAATGACATTGGATGCTGGAGCAGAGAAAGGACTACAGAAATTACCTAGCATATAGGAGTACAAAGGACAGGCTCCTGTGCTCTATAAAGTGAAGCTAAGGAATTGTTTGTTGTTGAAGAAAAGTAAAATAATTTACCAGATAGTTAGGTTTTGCCAAATACTCTGTTTAGGACTTTTTTTTTTTTTTTTTTTTTTTAAGTTATTGACTCAAAGAATAAAAATACTTCTATTGCATGCAAATGCAAGCCTGTGACAAAAAGAAACCAAACTAAACTGAAGTTCTAGAAATTAGGATTTTTTTCTCCCAACAGCCTTTGATAATATTCATAGTAATATAATGTCTGTAACACTGTTACACCAATTGAAAAACTGTCCAAGACTAAAGTTCAGTGTTAAAAAGAAATCATGCTACTGTTGCACCATAGAGATTTTGAATATCACTATACTGTGCATTTATGAAATGCTGCTGGAGGAAAGTGCCTCCTGGAGTAACAATGAGACAAGTTTGCTTTTTAAGTCTGTATCTGTTTTCCAGCAAAGCTACACAATCTTGTTTCCCTGTTTTCAAAATTTCTAGGAAGGCTTCAGACTTGACTGAAAGACAGTTGGCATCAGTGCAAACTAAACAAAGCGGGAGGTAATAGAGATTGACAGAAGGAATTGGTGAAAGGTAGTTCAAGTCTGTTTCCCCAAATGTTAGTCTAGGAAGTGTAGTAGGTTTCTTTCTTTCATACTTTTACCACTCCATTGGTACCACCCTGGCTCTATCATTACATGCCTGGTAAAAGAATAGAACTGTAACAAAGAATGGAAGTTCAACAAAGTAATTTTCTTTTACTGAAAACTGGCTTTGGTGAAAAAGTCCTGACCTGTATAGTTTGATGCTGATATTAAATATATTTACTAACACCATTATGTATCATGAATAGAGGAGTCTCCAAACTTTGGTCTATACTGCAGAATTTAGCTTAATAGGCAATGCTATTTTTACATAAGGATGTAGTTAATCAGTGGCTCTGTTGAGGCACATGTGAAGCTGAAAGTTGTTCCCAGCTGTATATTTTTTTGCACAGGACAAACCTCTGCAAAACATATAATGAATCCTTTAACTGAGTTATTTTCATCACACCTCTGTTTTCTGCTGTTCATATCTAATTTTACCACATACTCCAACTCAGAACAAAAACAACATAATTCAGGCTTTTACTGAAGCTAAATATTTTCACAAAAGTAGGTGAAAAGTACTTAAAGGTTCAATGATTATATCAAGACAACAGCCAGTGTCACAAATAAGGTATTTTTAACAAAAACCAGGAAATACTGATTTACAAACAAGTGAATTGAATGTAACCTGCATACAAAACTTCCAGTCCTAAACCCATAGTAATTTGCATCTACAATTCTTATTCTTTGTTTTAGCTGACTGACCCCTAGCACAGAGTCTAAAAACAACAGCGAACTTATATTTGACCTAGATTTATTAAATATTTATAAGTTCATAAAGCTCAGCACTTTGAAAACAAGAATTCTCTTTCATTGACATTTCTTTTCATGTTTCTTAGATTTTATTGCTGTCAGCTATGGCTAACCATCTTGTATTAGGAAGCACACAGGACTTAGAATAAGATGTCCAGCATTAACCTTTTTACCTAATAAAACATCAGTACAGCTCAATTGCTCATGGCTTTGTCCTCAGTCATTTAATTCACTTTCTCTCTGCACTCAAGAGAAAGGATGGCAACATTTTCTGTCACTCTGACTATCGAGTAATTCACCTCAGCCTGTAAGGGATTAAGAGGTAAGGCAGTTTCATGTCTTAAACTTTCAATGTCTTCCTATGAATAAGTGCTGACAACACAGTTTTCACATACCCATTTTTATTTCATGATCAAAGCTGCATTTTCATTGGTTAAGAAAAATGCATCTCTACACACATCATTTCAAGACTAAGTTCTTAATAATCAAAAAACAAAAAGAAAAATTAGGAGTACAATTTACAGTCATGTTGCCAATATACTAAAAGGCACTCAAGCCAACATCTTCTCAAAAACTGTGCAGCCTTGGAGAAATATGCCAGCAGAACTCCCCCAGAAACATTGCCCTTGTTATGGGCACTGTTCAGGCACACACATTCCTGTTTCAAAGAGCTTGCAGTTTAATTTCAAGGAAGAAAATTGAACAGCAACAAAAGAGACCAATGGAGACCAATAAATTAAGCTCAAGGAGCTATTGAAGACAAGGTAAAAAACAGAAGTGAGGCATGGAGTAATTTCTTCCTTAGGAAGCTAATAAAGTAAATTTGCTGCTGTCCCATGGAAGCACCTATCAATACACATTTCTCCTTTTATTTTTCTAAAACATATATGTTTTCCACTTGTAAATGACAGAGCCATGTATATACTGTGATGGTCTTATAATAGTGGTTCATCTAGTTGAATGAAAAGTGACGAACATTGCCTTGAAGAGGCAGCAAGAAACCTTTTATAGCAGCCAACTGTGCATCCAATGCATTCAGCCACAGTTACTGTTTACCAGCAACAATTTCCTTTCAGTTACATGCAGAGCTTTGGTGAACCTACCTCATTTCCACACCATTAACTTCCAAATTTTTTTTTTCTCACTGTCACTCACCATGATTTCTTCTGTGTTTTTCTGTCAAATCCAATAGCTTTTCTAGCAGTCTCGCTCTATCTCAGAACAAACCAGACCTTGCTTCTTCTAAATAGTCTTTCTCTCACTTGCATCTGTCTGTCTGAGTAGTTTAGGCAGTATCTTGGAAATTGCTTACCATTATTATTCTACATTCACCCCAGAAGTCTGAAGTGTTCCATGATTCCAGGTGTGGTAGGCAGAGTCAATTTAACTGGTTATTTAAAGAAGGAAGACAAAACACTTCACTTGTGCAAGCAGTAGTATTATTGTGCCAAACACGAGGCAGTTCAAGGCTGGCAGTGCTCTGAAGCATGGGACTTTATTTTCTGTAAATAGGATTAGCAAATTAAAATATGTATTCTAGTTTCATATAGCAGGATTATCAGCAAACCCCTGCATTTCTGTGATGTTTCTTTTAGCTCTATTTTCAGAGGAGTACTAAGATAGCTTTTGTTAACCTCCTCTGTGAAAAAATGCACATTTTCTAAGATGTTTAGCCTGTTAAGACTGCAGATTTAGACTATAAATTTTAGATCATCTCTTTAGTAAGAATAATAGAAATATCTGTAATGAATTTCCTATTAGAATATAAAAAGTTGTGTCATAGAATTGTTACAAATAACAGAGCAGCTTAATGCATCAACTATATAGCCATTCATTACACCACTTCAAACAGTGCACTTCCAGTTTTAAGGTATCCATTTTATAGAAGTACATTTTTAAAAACAAAAGGAAATACTGTTGCACAAGTTTTTCTTCACAACTCTCAGCAAATTTTGATAGCTAGCTATTTTTGAGAAGTCAATGGAAATGGTAAATGACCTGCTCATGTTAATTCAATGCCAGTTCAAGAACACTGTATTTGTCATCTGAACCTTCACAGTATGGCTCTGAAACAGGCTCATGAAAATTTATCATGTAGTCTCATACTGAAGCAACATAGGAAAAGCTTACCTGAACTGTTTCTATCTTTACTATATATGAGTCCATCCTTATTGCAAATGACTTAATTTTAGTTGCAATTTAAAATGTAATGTAATAGACTTTTACACAAAAAACCTAACCTTCTGAACTTTCACCAAACAGCAAAAGTAAATTTACCAGCCTGAACATGGATTATCTGAGTTGACTCATGATGACGGCTGAAATATCCAGAAACTTTCTTTCCTACTGTCTGTGGGACACACCTCCTATTAAATATATGGGGGAAATAACAGCCTGGCTAGAATTTGGTTTTTTTCCCCTACAGCAGTCAGAAATGAAGACATCAGATTCCATAGGACATAAATCACATATTTATATTTTCCAATAGTAAAGT
>JAAGNO010029254.1:64056-74767 GCA_033439905.1 Ceryle rudis
GACAAACTTAAGTTGTGTCCATCTGAATAGCAAAAATAAATTCTTATGTACAAAAATCATAAATATTTTACCTGTTATGAAAATATCAAAATATTTTAAAGCAACAGGGTGCTTCCCTGCCTACTTCAATATTGTTATGAAAGGATGAAAAAATATTACAAATCATAGAATCACAGCATGGTAGGTGTTGAAAGGGATCTTGAGAAATCATCTAGTCCAAACCCCCTGCCAAAGCAGGTTCACCTACAGTAGGTTGCACAGGAACCTACTGTCCAGTCAGGTTTTGAACGTCTCCAGAGAAGGAGACTCCATAACCTCTCTGGGCAGCCTCTTCCAGTGCTCCATCACCCTCACAGTAAATAAGTTTTTTCCTAATGCTTAAGTGGAACTTCCTGTGTTCTGGTTTGTGCCTGTTGTCCCTTGTCCTGTCAGTGGGCACCACTAAAAAGGGACTGGCCCCATCCTCTTGACTCCCATCCTTTAAATAATAAGAAGCATTGATAAGATCCCCTCTCAGTCTTCATTTCTCCAGGCTAAACAGTGTCCCAGTTTTTCCTTGTACAGGATATACTCCGACACCCTCATCATTTTTGTAGCCCTCCATTGAAATCCCTCCAGTATTTCCCTGTCTCTCTTGAACTGGAGAGCCCAGAACTGGAAACAGTACTCCAAATGTGGCCTCAATCAGATATAAATTCTTCTGATCTTTCCTCTTAATTTGCAAAACAAAAGCAAAACATTCCTTTTCAGTACAACTGAAGGATAAAATGCTGAAACTGTCAGCTATTAGGCTAGACAATTATTGCCTTCATTGAAGACAATGTTAAATTGACAGGACAACTAGAAGTCGTATACTAGAATAATACATGACTTTCTAAGCTGCATCACTGTCCAATAATTAAACAGGTGAAAGCAATTTCCAATACTGACCAGTGCTAGGATCTAAAGATCCAGGACAAAAATCCAAGCTACTAAATTCATTGATTTAAAGAATTAAAAGATACAGTGAAATAAAAATAACTAATAATAATAAAAAATCTACTTTCAAATTGATGCAGACATTCACAAAAGAAAACTATTTTCAAAGCTTGCAATTAGAAAATTCTCTGTTCAAGGACTGACAAAATAACACTCTTCTTTTGGAGGAAAAAAATAATAAATAGACATGGGCTTTAGCATATTTAACAGCCACCTAATTTCACATAATCACATCATTTGAAATATCACTACAAACAAAGATGCAGTAAAATACATGCAAATTCTCTTTATTAATTCTCCCTTCTAAAATATCTGTTCTCTTCTTTACCCTCCTCCCCATTCTTTCTTCACCCTAGCAATGATTTCTGCCTCTCACAGACTTGATTGCTCTGATGACCTCAATCAAAAGGCAATTATCCAGTGAGGATGGAAGGTAATTATTCCCATCAAGAAGAGATTGAATGCACCTGAATAGACAGCTGCAGTTCTTCCAGGGATTACATTATTACTATAGAAATTTACTCCACTAATTTGTGATGCATGTCAAATTTATGATAAAAAATTGACTTGTTTGCAGGACAACTAGTTTTTCCATTTCACCTAACACTCACTTTAAGGTAAGAGCAAAAGTCAATTTTAAGTTACTTAAGTATGTGACAACTGTCAGCATGCAACCATCTGCTCAGGAGTGAATATCACATATAGCCAGGAAAGGGAATTGAAGCTCCATATATATGTACATTATACAAGTCAGAGACAGATCTAAAAGCATGGATACTTCAGCCCAAGCTTTCCAGAATCCTGCTGTAGAGACAAAGGTACAGGGTCAATAAACACTAGTAAAAAAATAAAAATAATAATAATAAAAAGGTAAAACTCAGCAAGAAAATAAGTTTACGCAACTTATGTACCTTCAACCATAGATGGGAAAAGAAGAAAAAAATCAACTGTAAGTTATTATGAAAAAATTATACTTCAATATTTACCATAACGTCCTATTTCTAAAAGAGACTGACAACCCACCTGCTCTCAGATTACTGAGACTTACAAGTCCTCAGACTTATAAGGTACATACTTACAAGTCCTCAAACTTATAAGGTACATCCTAAATGCAGAGCCTTTCTAGAAATTCTAGGTAAGGTCTATAACCACTGTAGTCATTCCACATGCTAAAATTCTGCCTTCCTTAGGCAGTTATATGATTGGGAAATGGGTTTCCTAACATAAAAATTCAAATTTCACTATATTTGGATATACCTCTGTAAATTACCCAGAAATGATCAGATGCTTCTGAATGGCAGTGGGTGAAGCTGGTGCTCCTTAAGGCTGCTGTTTGCCCTGAATTAAAGGGCACCATTTGTTTTAGCAATGCTTACCTCCTAAAAGGCATAAGGCACAGAAGGCTGAATCAAAATGGATTTTACTCACTAACTGAACTATAAGGAAATTTAATGGACAATCAGCCAATAAACATGTTGTTACCCTTTATTAGAGCTTATTTTTCTGCATAAGCTACATCTGTAAAACTTGCATTTTAATGCAGGCAAAATATGTAAAACTTACCATTCTAATGCTCATAAATATTCATAAATCTCAGCAGTAGGGTCATACAATGTAGTGTTAATTATGTACGTACATGGCATATTTAATTTAGAAATAGGGATTCTTCTATTGTAATATTACATCCCTTCATTCTTGGAAATATACTATATAATTCCATCGATTTTCTGAATGGGGAAAAAAAAAGATGAGAACAGAAGGGGACAAGTATTTCACCAACCTATTTTAAACCACTTCTTTTTACTTTGCAACATAAAAGACAGGTGAATTTCCAGCCTCTGAATGATAGCTGTTCAGTTCAAATGGCTTTGATCTTGTAACACGCGTTTTTCTGCTTTCTTTTTTTTGTTCATTGTATGTTACAGTAAGTTTAAAGTACAGTCAAAGTTCACTTCTTTAAACCTACTTTACCACTGACGAAACATACAAGTCCTGGTTTGGCTTCACTTCTTTTTTATTACTACTTATAACTGTGTGGTGGTCTCTATCCCAAAATTCTTAATGATCACTGTCAGTTCATACATAAAACAACTTTTGTTTTTCCATGAAGAGAATAGCATATATATGGTCTAGAGATTGGAATGCCTACTGAGAGATCCAGTCCCTTATGGGTATTTTAGAGAACATGGAGGAACTGAACACTTAAGGAGGCCAAGTGGCCAGGTTTCTGGATTTGCCTCACTCTTTAGTGAAGAACATGTTATTGGTGGGTTACCTTTAGATCATTCTTATCTCAATCTAGGTGAAATAAAACTGCAATTAAAAGAAGTTAATCAAAACTGAATGTTGAAAGCTGACACAATTACAAAAATAAAAAAGAAAAGGAAAACAGTGTTTAATCTTCTTGCACTATGATTGAGTAACATGTGCCTTTTGCTAGCAGGTGTGATGTGAACTTCTCTGGCATCTGTGGATTTTATTTTTCCCCATGCTTAGTATCTCAGGTTTTATCCCTGAAAGAAAATCTGTTCTTATTAAGACAGACTTGGGTTTATATTTAATTTCCATTTTGGAGCCCTCCAGTGTGTCTAGAGAGGTTTAATCTGTTTTTCTAAAATTAGTTTACATCTCTTTCATTCCTGTGATAGTCTGACCATCCAGCTGAATCTAAAAAAGCTTTCTTTCACTTCCTTGGAAATAAAAATTTCTTCATAGACCAGATCAGTTCTTATACCTGACAGACAAATTACCCATTCCATGATTCAGTGAAGATATGACCTCCTCCTGTCTTTTTCTTTGGGTGACTCAGGGTGACTTTTTACATTACACATCTTGCAGTTGAAGTCAGGCCTTTGGCTGATAGCAGCAGTACAATAGTTTCCTCCCATTCCCTTCCTGATATTATATACTGATGTGAAGCTTTTCTTTTGGGTTGCATAGAGAGATCTTTTTCCAAACAATCTGCTGGATTGCTCAATTGTGAATAAAGTATGATTAAATCTGATGGAAAGGAGCTATTAGTTGAACTATGAACAGCAATTAGACCCATGGCACAAATGCTGTGATGCAAGGTGCCTTCTCCGTGGAATCTTGCATGTCTACATTGATGAATACAGTGAAAACAAATACTGAAATGGGATACATGGTTCATTACTAGTTCTTCACAAAGACACGGACAGCAGTGTAATTAGCCTTTCTGGCATTACAATGGGCCTGGGAATATCAAACCCCAGCCCCAACATCCCTCCTAGGATGATGTTGTAACACATAGCCTTTTTATTCAAATCCCTACTAAGCTCTTGCAGTTTGCCAGTGAAGATCTCCTCTTTTCTTATCGCTCATAAGCACTAAGGCCAGCTAGTTTGCAATCAGAAGAGTAATAGGAATAGTGGCTGCAGCAAATAACCCCTTTGAGAAATAGTGTAGTAAGAGGTTATCAATTTGAAGCAAACAGACAAATTGTGCCCTGGTCCTCTGGATATATCTGCTACTTCATCCTGTACTGCATTGATTCACAAAGTTGTATATTCAGTTTGTTTCTGCAGAATAGTAATCGAGGCGTCTTGGGTAATCTAAACAACTCAATTAGTCATAGTCATCCTCTACTAATTATAGTTTTGGATGAACTCCTTTTGATCCACCAATAAGTTTATTAATAATTCCAGAGTACAACACCCTCCATGCAGAGACTAGCTTTAGGGTAAATCAGAATAAGGTGACTTACAGGAAAGAGTACATTACCTGGCAGCACCAAAAATATCAATTTTATATTGCCAAGAAGTGCTGATAAGAAAATTTTATGGCATGCTGTGATATACAGCTTTAAATTATGGAGTTACTACTCATAGTGTATATGCCTCACAAGAAATTTATCTGCATCTTTAAAGGTTTATACAATTAAATATTCCTTCAAAGATCTATATAAAATGAAGAATAATTTAAAATATAAGCATCTAGAAATCACAGAAGTGCATAAATAATTTAAAATTAGAACATGTTAATATAAAAAGGAGAAATTAATAATAAATCACACTATCAGCAGACAAAGCCCAAATTACCATTTTAAGAGTCCTAGTTTCCTTTCTGATGACTACTAATCACTTTCCATGATAAATGGAAAGAAAAAAAAAAAGAGAAAAACACAACAGCAGGTCAGGTCTACTGAGTTCGTATAAATTAATAAGAGAAATGTGAACTTTCTACCACTCTATGTATATTAACACATATGTTCTTTTGGGACTGTAATGATAGACTGCTGAAATACTGCCATGGCTCCACATTCATTGCCTTTCAAATAATAAACAGTGAGGAATGACTGTAAATACCTATTGCAGAAGTGGATGAGAGATGGATATAATGCACACACCAAGGGGGTATATTTTAAAGGCAGTATGCGAAGTAGTATGCAGAAAAACCAATATAAGTAATACCCATATTGCTCAATGCTCTGTTTTGTAGATCAGCACACATTTTAAAGTTCCCATTAATGAAAACTTTGATGATTGCTACCCAGGAAGGGGATTTCAAGCAGGCCTTTTTGAAAACAAAACAAAACAAACAAACAAACAAAACCCCCAGCAATAACAACAAAAAACAAAGAATGAAAGACCAATCAATATATTTTTATAGCTCTATTTACTGCATTAGAAACTGATAGACTTTATGGAGGAGTATCATACAAAACCCACACTTCTTAGAAATATACCAATTGCTTGCCAGGGAGACCATCTGTAGCAGATTAATCTTGAAATTCGTGCTTTATACTAATCTGTTTTCATTTGCTCTGAAGCTAACTAGGAAAGCTAAGCTAGTAAAGCCTCACTTTAGAGCCAGTCCACAACACACCTGACCATGGCCTGGCAAGTTTCTCTCTTGCCTCATCTTTCTTATCTCTATCATCATCTGCTCATCTGCAACAATGTACTTTTTTGACCCAGTATACAAAGTAAGTATTTTATCAAGCACTATTAAAAAAAATAATGTAACTTCAGTGTTGTGTGGTAATTAAAAAAAACCCAAACATATTTCATGCATACATTATGTATTCAGTGGGACTTACAGAGTTTGTATCCTCTCTGGTTGCATTAATTTTGGTACTGATGTAACTCTTTGCCTCATTCCTTGTGCTAACCTTAAGAAAACTTACCTGAAAGTGAGCAGTTTTCTGCAAGTTCAGTGTGCTAAAATGCCTCAGGAAAAGGGCCGAGGAATTGAAAGGGAGGTGGCAGGACTGCACACAAGCAGGGAAGGAGGAGGAATGGCACATAGCCCAAGGCTGAGCTTAAGCTGCAGGGGAGCCCCAGGCTTCAGTGCCACATTTCTGTAGAGGAGGGGGTACAGGTAGCACAAAAAGCATTTTAATTTTCTATGGCTGTGTTGAAAATGAATTTAGGACTTAGATGGCTAAAAAGACTTAGATGGCTAATGAACTGACATGTCTCACAGCTGCTAATATTCTCTAGGGTTTCCCTTCCCCCTTACAACACCCAGATGTGCTTTCTAGTATCCATCTGTTGGACCTTGTTTCTAGCAACTAGAATTGATAAATATGCAGTGATTCCAAAACTGCTCCCTGCCAAATAACCTTAGTGTAGCAACAGAAGTCACCAAAAGTATGGATGTAGGGTATGCTAGATGTCAGTGGCAGAGACAGCTACTATATTTGAAAATTCAGCATGCCCTGAGCACAGGGTGACCCACAATGAGGGACACTCAGCCTCAGAAAATGCAGCATTAGGCCATTATAATTCTCACATTTTACAGTACGGTAAAGAAAACATAATGACTTTAAGACAGATGCATGGATGTAATCTCCCATCACAAAGTGATGGTTTTACTCCTATCTTTTATTTTTACTTTCTTCATGTAGAAATCAGGAATAAGTGATGAACTGCCATACCCGAAATTCTGATCCATCACTGTGTACATTTCCATATCCAAAAGTAGACATTCTCCTAAATCATGAAATGATTGCTGTGGACAGATACAATTATTTAGTGAAAGTGGATGTTCTACAAATACTGTGATGACAAACTTTTTTTCTCTTGACAAATTTTTTTTTTAAATTACCAAAAAATCCACAGCATATCTGAATCCATAATCAAAGAAAAGATCATATCTTCTCTCTCTCTAAATACCTGCTTACTTGGTCTGGTAAATGAATTAAATATTCCACAGGACACAAATAAAACCAAAGAACTACGTAACTGTAGAATTGTGTGCAAACTCAAAATATACTTATTTCACACCCATTTCATGTATACCAAATTGTTTAAAGAATGTCAGCTGTAGCCATAATAACACAGAAAAAAATACACAAATATTTTCTGGATTGAATGGAATTATAAAAATTTAATTAAGTAGCACTAGTCAAAAGACAACTTCTGAACAGCATGTTTAAATATTCTGTAGAAAAAAAACCCCACAACACAACAAAACACAGAAAATTAAATCTCTAAAAAAATAGATTTTGTTATACAGGAAGAAAAATTAATAAAGCATATTTATCTACAGCTCTTTGTCCTCAAAGCCATGCATCCACAAACATAGAACCATCAGTTTCTTGCAGCATCCCTACTGTGTCAGTGTCGCTTAAGAGAAAGCATATTCTGTGTTCAGTCTATCACTACATGTAGTAGCTTGCTCACCAGATGTGTTGAACAGAATGTGGAAAATCCACAGTCTACCTACCTACATTTCTCCCAGTAAAGTATTTGAAATTTTTTGTCTCTGACAAGACTTTTCACTAAATTTAATGAACATCAATGTTGAATATTTTTCAGATTTCTCTGGAACTGCCTAATGGCTTCTCTTCTGATGGAAGAGAAAGAATGTCCTCATGAACAAATGACAAAATTTCATAAACCTTATCTCATGTTGAAATTCTCTAAAGAATGGTATGAAGACTCAACATTGATTTTGTCTTTCTACATATTATCGTATGTATTCTACATTACTGTCACACCTTTCTACTCTATAATTACGTTTGTTTGTGATTCCCACCCTTCAATTACATTTTGGAAGAGAAAAATGAGACTGTTTTTCTTCCCACTGGAGAGAAAACAAAGAGAAGAAAACAAACATTCTATCTGCACTAAGCCTGCTTATCATAAACAGGAATGAACTGGGATAACAGAGAAAAGAAAGGTTCTGTTAAGTAAATCATTTAAGTGATAAATAGTAAGAGAGGCCAAATGTGGAGGACTTCAAGACCCAAAGTATTTCTCCTTACTTTGTCAAACATAGTAATGACCAGAAGCGTGCTTACACTGGAATGGCCACTTTTTTACCTCCCTCTTCCATATTTTCCCAAACCTGTCCCTTCTCATTCACTTTGACACTCATTTTTCCCCACTTTAGCCCTTCCTTTTGACATCATGTAGGTTTCATTATTTCTACAATACCCTTAAAACTCCCATAACAAGTTTTATATAACCCTACAAACCTCTCAAATGTCCTGTAACAAGTCTGCTCTTTCTTAAGAGACCCATGATAATCTGGTTCCCTCCCTTTTATCAGGTATGAAGCTCTGGCTAAAGTTCTCCACAGCTATGCCTCACTGATCCATTCATTGTCATGCAAGCTCTTGGCCTTTAGTTTTGTTTCTGTTACCTCCTAATCAATTTTCTGTATATAAATGTTTAATTTACTACTTCTCCTGATTCAGTTAAGTTGAATTGCCATTAACCAGGTATCATGACAGTCCAAATGTCCTTATATTTCAAGTGTCCACATGGCTTTTTTCATCCACATATCCTTATATTGTTTTCAAAGACAGAAACACATTAATGAAGGGATTATGATAACTGCTGTATAGTAGCCTCAAAACAAGAGTCTGACAGCAGGTTTATAAACCTACTCCCTGCATTATTTTCAAATTTACAATGGTCTACTTTTCAAAATCAAAGTATATATTGAAACATTCATTAAATACCTTTGTTTTAGACATTTTTTTTTGTCCATGAAAATGTTTTGGTACTGATACACTGAGTCTTTTGTTCATCACACCAATGAATATTATCAATATTTCTTTGCTTTTGCCCCTTTATTATCATATTGGTTTATTAACTGTAAAGAAGAAAAATAATTTTATTTTAGTTTTTTCCTTCAGATTTGAATTACAGGCTGCTGACACATCTGCTGCCCTAATTCATTGCATCACTTCTATCTATTTCCTGTATTAAGGCTCGTCAAGATAGAGACCCTAACCTTCTCTATCTGGTGTAGGACAATTAATCTCCATTAGGTCACTACAAAGTAAATAATAAACCCCAACAATTATGAAAATGTCACTTTTCTTCTTCTAGGAGGACCACATCACACCTCAGAAAGATGTCAGTTTCCACAGGCCACAATGTTGTTATTGATATTGTTTGTATTGTACTGTAAAGGACATAGATTCAGAGTTTAATGATTTTACATTTTTCTAGCAGAATGCAAAAAAGTTGTCCTTATTGGTGACTTATTAAAAAAAGAAAAGCCTGCATTTTTAACATGACACCATATTCTGATTTTCTATGTTGATATTTCACCATAAGTACAAAACATTCATAATATAATACAAACCACAAACTAAACAAAAACAACAGAACCAAAGTACTTGATTCCAAGTTCTATAAGGCAAGCTCCTTATTTGTCTTACTTACATAAAAGTTTAGTCATTCTGAACAACAAGTGAAGCCTGAGGAGTATGAATGTCTCCAGTTTTTTTAGTGACATGCCTTTGAGGAGTTATGCCTCATCACTTCTCACTAGACAAAATCTTTGAGGGTTTTCAAGGACAGCTCTAAAGAGAGCCTGTTGCAACATTCTAGCCCAAAGTCACAGAGCACTATGGGCATGTTTGTGTCCATTATCATCTTTGAATATTTCAAAAATTAAAATAGCTGTATAATTGTGATGTTTGAACTATTTCAATATGAGGCATTACTAGTCTACACTTTAATGTTACTGAACTTCACCAGAGATGTCATCTCTAAGTGAAACAAGGGGAAAATTGCCTGCATTCTTATATAGAATTTGATGTAGAGAAACTATCTTAAATTTCCATAGCAATTGTAGAAGTGGAAAAGAGGAAAGGCAATCAGAATCAAGTGGAAAAAGATTGAGAGGAAGAATAACAGACAAGGAAACCTAGTTGATGCTGTTGCAATGCATACATACTTCTGAAGAAGAAACCTATTCAGAAGATGCTCTAATCTGCAATACCTAATCTCTGAAGTTCCATGACACTAGCTTACAAACTCAGTGAAAGTAGTTTACAGGAAGTTATGCATCATCAATTATTTATACAATCAGATGTATCTTCATTATTTAATTAAAATTAAAACTTCTTATTTCTTTGTAACTTTCTTTAAGTTTCTTTAAATAATTTAGATCATTGGGTGTTCATGGCGGGGGGGGGATGTTCATTCTGAGAAATGTGATGCCTAACAACTAATGCCTCTTAAGAATATTTTTCTCTAAGCATTTATGAGATTTTTGAGGAAAAAAACCAAACAAGCGAACACATAAAGCCAATCCGTTCCTGGGTCCAATTGAATATGTCTAAATTAAAGAAATCCAAATAAAATAAAGTAAAATGCAAATTCATAACATAAGCAGAGTCATCTCAAAGTATTATTTACTATTAGTTTTTACAGAACTAAAACTTAGAAGCAAAATAATAAAAAAATAATAAAATAATATAGGAATTATCGAGATGTTACAAATTGGTAAATGAAAAAAATCTTTC
>JAAGNO010029254.1:74867-94854 GCA_033439905.1 Ceryle rudis
TCACGAGGTTTATTAAAAAAGGACGAAAGAATAAAGGGAGGAAATATCGGCAAAGGGAAAATAAAATAAGGAAATATGGTTTAAATAATTTAAAACATTTTTAGCTTTTTGGGGAGGTAAATCATTATAGACATCAGTTGTTTCTAATGAAGTAAATATAATCCTGTATGTTCCACTCAAACATTATGCTACATAGAGAAATAATTATGCAATTGAAATTATTTACTTAAACAATAGTATTTCATTTGTCCTCTCTGTCATAGCAGCCCTGACACTGATTTAGCATATTGTTGTGAATACATTCAGCCGTTTATACTACATCCAAAAACTTCTGGCTTAGCAACTGCTAGTAAAGAAGACATTCAGGAGAATAATCAATTTAGTTCTTTAAGAATATTTTTTTTCTCCCTGAATAATTTGAAAACTCAGAGAATGTTAAGATACTGTGAAAAAAATCAATGTAACAGAGTCTCTTTGTATGTACTCTTTCCCTAGTAGCGGAAAAAAAACCTCTCTCATAAGGTACTGGTTGCAAAAGATTGACTGGCTAATTCTACTGTTTTAAGCAGTTTTGTTAACCAGCAAATACTTAACCAAAGCAACTCTGAACCCAAATAAAATCCACCTTTCTGTTATTTCTACAGCATTCAAAATATACTCCAATGCAAATTAAACATAACGTTGTACTGAAATTTTTATTCATGTGTGTTTGTTCTGGCCAGGACTTAAGATTACTTTTACAGTTCTTTGAAGTACATGAAATATTTATAATTATAAGGATTCTTATTTTGTAAAAATAATCATCATAAAGTGACAAACCTGCTACTTGCCTTTTCTCACGATTTTCATACTTTCCTGCTATGACTGACTGCAGGTTTTTCCTCATCTGCCAAATTACTGAGTGATAGCTTTGCTCAAAGCCCTTTTGAATTTAAAAATAATCAGTTAAACTTGATTCACTAGGGGTTAAATGGCATTATAATTTTTTTTTCCCTGAAATTAAACTGTAGATTGATTTCAAAAGTAATTTTGGGCTGGATAAGGAATGGCACTATTCTTATATATGTGATTTTATTAATTAAGGAATCATTAAGGAATTGCTAAATGAAACCCTGCATCATGAGTGGCAAAAAGTCATTTCAGTTTCTAATCATAATCTGTTTAAACTTCTGGGGGCAAAAAGTAGAGCGTGATTTATATTTTCTTGCATTTAAACATCATTGAGGAACATTCTACAAACTTCTTTTAGATATGTCTTTTTTCTGATCTTTCAGATATTTCCAGTGGAAAATTAATTCAATTGACTGAAAAGTGGTCATGTTTAATGATTATTATTACTAAATTTATCCTTCTCAAGTACTTTAGATTTAAGAAGCTTTTTTTTAAAGTACTAGAGAAAGTTGCTATTGAGTTGGACACATAATTCAACAAGTTTTTATGACTACAGCCTGAAAATTAGTAGTAAAGTTTAAAGAAATTCAACAGTAGATCTGCGAAACTTACCTAGGTTCTTACAGGATGATTGTCCAGTGGTATCTGACTATTTTAAGGTATATGAAGATCTGCAGCATGTCTTTGGAAATACTTTGGAATAATCTATATCAGCAACTAGGCTATCAAAAACACTAAAATACTTTTAAAAAGTTCAAGCAGAAGAATTTTTTTTCTTTTTTTTAATTCTCTTTTCACTAAAATGGTATTATTAATTAAACACGTAATCAATTATAATTTTTTTCACAAAATATTGACCTTTTTCACAAGCAGATACTATCTTTGTGTATGACTGTCAACAGATATATTTTTCTGTACGTGTTTGTAAGTGCTCCACAGAAACATTTACAGTTGCTTCCTATGAAAAGAAAGAGAATCTAGAATTTAAACAAAGAAATGGATGTGCACAGACATTTTTTATAAATTTTCATTAAGGAATATTATCACACAAGGCAACAGGCAAATTATATACCCATAAACCGGAAGTTAGGAAAGACTGACAAGGATAAAAACCAATAACTAAAGATTAAGACTGGCAAGATCTTGAATCACTGCTTTTCTCTGCTTACTTCCTTGGGCATTCTCACCAAAGCACAGGTGGCAAATTCTTGCTGATGTTGACTCAAACACTCAGGCAACAAAACCAAAAATTGAAGTGATATGTTTCAATGAGCATCACAGGTCAGATTTGTGAAGCTCACTCTCATCACTTTTTCTGAGGTGCAATTTATAACTTAGTCTCTACACATACTTGGGTTTATCTAATAAATTTCCTGCTAGCACAAAGAATATGCTCTTTATCTCTCCTATTCTTTATACAGTTTTATAAAGTATTTGGCCTATTATTGTTTATAAATAAATTCATCATTAATTGTTCTGTAGACCTTCTGAATTAAACTTTGTGTCTGTTGACTGGAATTTGCAGTGATCTTTTGTTATCCATTTCAGTCCTACATTTCTGTGATTTGAATCTTCCTGGTTTAAAATCAAATACTAGCATCCTACTTAAAGGTGAAGTAGGACAGGCTGGCCTAGAGCCATAAGAACAAAAGTAGAAAACATGATAGACAATGTTGAAGTGTAAAGAAAATGTTGTTAGATGGAATCATATTAAAATAATAGTATTTAGTGATAGCATTTCAGCTTGTGTCAGGAAAAAAAACTCCACACTTTTCAGGGTAAGGAAAGACTGTATGAGTTTAATATATGTACAATTCTTTTCAGCCATAGGAACGGAAAGAATGACTAGAAAATCCTATTATCTAGCAATATCCCATTAATTTGGTATAATGAAGCCAAGTTGTCCCTTATTCTTTTAATACTGTTTCCTGAAGGATGAATTTAAGTATTTCACTTTTTCAGCTGAGAAATTAACATATATGATAAAGGATCAGGGCCAGCACTTGGGAACTGTGGTATTTATGCAGGTCTCTGGAGTCTCCAGAATCATTCTTATCACTCCTGGATACACATCCTTGTTGCCAAGAAATCCTCCGAAAAAGCCTGCCTGAAGTACAATTAGTGTTTAAATGAATCTGAATTAACTATTTGACCAGTTTCAGAGAACTAAAATAATATTTCAAGAAATTACTATTTCACAAGTGTAAAACATGAAACACAGTGCTCTTGAAGCGCTCTTTTTTTTTTCTTTTTTTTTTTCTTTTTCCTGTAAGAAAGTCTCCCATTCCATGATTACCTAGATTGGGAAACTGTAATTTCTTATAATTATTTCATTGCCACTGGTGCACTGACTGTCACTTTGGCAATAGCAGTGTTACATGCTCTTCTAAAGGGTCACCATTACCAATTTCAGTCCAGGCTGGATAGACTGACATGACAATAACAGGATGGAAAGGCTATTTCTTAAACATACTAGTCATGACACACAGCACTATCTAACTCAAATGAAATTTGACTGATTTTTGTGTGCAATTCAGTTTTAAAAATGGACTAATAATCTAATTAATACACACTGCTGAGAAACATCCTAGTTTAAAGAATAAGCACTCATTAATAATGTTATATCCTAACATTTCCAGAAATATATTAAAAAAGACCCTAAGTTAAAAAAAAATAATAAAAACAATAGGTCAGAGAATTTTAAATCTATTGGACTGAACTGGTGACTTGTGAGCACAGTATTTTAAGCATGCTTCCATATGAACTTCTTCCCCTTTGGAAGATGTCCCATTGAATATTCTTTACCAGCTCTGGAAATGATCTGTCAGAAGATGCTACTGTAGATGTTTCCATTTGAGAGGAATTCAGGAGAGAAGTACAGGGAAAGGCACATCTCCTCCTAAACTGCCAGTCTTTTTCAAAAGAAGAGGCTGAAAGATTTTTAAAAGAAGGTTTTCAATGAGAAGTTTTACTTAAAGTTTTACAGCAGTGGTGACAGAAAAAGGATATGCCCACTGGAAAAGCTTAATGTAAAATTTTTATGTTTTATATTCTATTTTCATTGGAGGAAGACATACATATGTTACAATAGTTTGTGCAGGACCTTGTTTATGTAACACTCAGCAGTAAGCAGAGTTGGAGTACTGTCATTACTTTGCAGATTATTAATTTGATTTCTGCAGGTTCTTCTGTGACTCTACACATACCCAGGACAGTAAAAAAAATCAACTGACAGGAATCAGGTAATAAAATATTTCCACATAATGGAAAAGAAATTTTTACCTGTACATTTCTGCAATAAATTTTCCAACATCTATGTCTTAATCAAGATTAAATATCATGTTAGTTACCAAGGCACCTGAGAACAATGCTAATCTTCACTAGAGGAAAAGTCAAAAGTACATTTCCAGTTACAACTGACATAATAGTGAGAAGCCATGAAGACGCATTTCAGACAGTAGAAGTTATTTGTGGAGAGACTCTGTAAAATTTGTTCAGGCATACAAATTTCATTAAGAATAATTGTGGTATCAGAGAGATCAGAAACATTTGAAAGATTTAAAATAATTTAATTTGGTTCCCAGAAGCTTTATGAAAAATTCACCTTTATTAGATTATGAAGAAATGTTTGCCATAGCAATTATAAAGTAAGGAGACTGATAAACAAATGTAACCATGATGTGCAGTTTTAAATCAGCTTGAAAAGGGTTAGCCAAGGAGCAATCTGATCTGCTGATCTCTCTTTCAGGACTTGAAATGCTAGTATGTCCAAGGCCATGGAACAAAGGCTGATGCAGTGGCAATAAAAAGTTTCATTTGGACTAACTGAGTAATTACCAATCTATCAACCATATGCCTATCTGTTGAAAAATAACAGGTAGGACTCCATTAATAAAAGACAAGGCCATGTTCACTGGCATGAATTATATAAAAGCACTGATAGTGTACTTAGTAATTAAAGGAAGGCAATTAATCCAAATCAGCATGGATTTATGGAAAGTAGATCTTAGATCTTCGATCTCTTGTAAGGAACTTTATTTATGAAGTTATAAACCTGGTTGATAATAGTGATGATACAGTATGCACAGATTTTAAAAAGGCATTTCTTTTGATACCACAACTACTCAAATAGTACAAAAGTACCCTGAACACTGATATCAATGAAACACTGATTAGTTGATAATGTGAATAAAAAGAATTATTACTAGGATGGTTGTCTACTGGGATCCCAGATACATTGAATAACTTCAAAATTAAATCACTACAAGCCAATGTCATAGGCAAAATAAGAATAATAATAAAACAAGCTCTAGTGAGTAAAATAGTAAGCACGGTGTACATATGTCAGTTCTCTTAAAAACCTTGTATTTGAATACTGTGTTTATAATTCACAGACAGTATCAAGGAGCTGGAGAGGGTTCAGAGAAGTTCTATTATTGATTTAAAAGCCTGGAAATTATGCCTTCCAGTGAAAAATTCAAGTCCTTATAAAAATGGAAATGTTAAAGGTGGCCTGTCCAGGAGTAAACTACATTTAGAATACAGACTAGCCAATGAAGCATTTTATATATTAACAGCATGATGTTACAAAATCAAAGGCTGAAAATTAAAAGTGGAAATTCTTAGTTTGAAATAAGTACACATTCAATACTCTACGAGACTAAGCATTGGAGCAGCTTTAGCTTTTGCACATTGGCCAACAAATGTGTTTTCATTTAAAACTTGATATTTTTTGGTCTTCAAATATTTGTTATAGTTATAGAGATTTTATAAAGTCTATTGATTGATTTAGAAAGATCAGGCAGGATAATTGCAATCGTTCCTTTGGAATTACTTAAGAGTATTAGCACACTCTATTACTTAAATGTAGTTCTCATTCATCATTTCTCTGAAACAGTGGAATATGCACACCTTATAAGAATAGGATAGTCTCCCTGATGACATTCTACAATATGGAATAAAGATATTTAGGAGGTAAACAGAACAGCTTATCTGCAGTTAATGTTGTTTTCAGTTTACCTTATCAAAACTACTCCTGTTCTTACAGCCTCTTTCACTGCACTGAAAGAAAATCCCTTACATACGCTGCTTAACTGTAATAAATTCTACTAAGCAAACTCCACAACTGTCTGTCTTGAGGTTTTGCTAAGGCTGCTGATTGATAGGCTTCAGGGAGAAATGCAAGTTTAAGAAATTCCAAGCATCACTTAAAAGCTGTTTTTCAATTTTTCCTTTTTTCAGATCCAAGTTAAAAAAACCTGTAGTTGTCTGTTTTGTGGTTGTATACATTTTTTAATGCATTCTGTATTTTTTTAAATATTCTTTTTAACATTATAGATTCTTGAAAGAATCATTGCTGAGAAAATACAGAAATCCAAGAAATTTACATGTTTGGATATACATGTTGCATATAGCCAGTGTCTTCCATTCATTCAATGTACAGGCAGCACTAAGCTTTGTCTGAAATCCTGCTGTTCCAGGAAGAGAATTACTTGAATCAGACAAATATCTAAAGATCTGGTCCATGATATCTGTCTGTCATCTCCAAAAATATCTAACATGGAAAAAAATACCCAAAACCACAGGCTCCTACTTACAGTGTTTGAATTGCCAGAGTTTCTAAAGGGAGATGTTAAATTGGCACTTAAACCGATACATTATTATTATTATACTTGTACAAAACAGTTCCGGATCGGTTTTGAGTATGTCTTAAGTGAAAGCTACAGACACATCAGGGTAAAACTTGTTGACCTGATTTTTATTTTCATAACCCTTTAAGGACCAGTATATTTTGTTGATACCATCCCCTGAGCTACACTCATTGAAATTCTTTGTATCCCTTCATATCTGCACTGCAGGATCACCTCTGGAAAACTGTGTTTTCATCTTCACAAAATAGGTAAAATTATTCATAAAGCTGTGAAATAATTACTTAGCAATTACCCATATTTATACTACGTTTTCACTTAGCCAGTTGAGATCATTTGCCCAGTGACATGAATGCACATATTTCTGCATTAAAAAAATAAAGACAATACTAGTGAAATATGGTGGAATACAGTGCTTCATATCCTAATGTTATATTAGAAGAATTCAAGGTCAGTGACACTGCTTTGAAATTATGGATGTGGATACTTTAGATTGGTGAAAAAAAGGGGGATGTTTACTCATATCACATTTGAAAATTCTGAGGTATATTGACATTATGAATTACAAGCACTTTAGCATTTATTGTTCTTTCCTAATTATTATTAACAACAAAGTTATTTAAAATCTGAACATTTTTATATGTTTGCCATTGGGACTAAACCCTGAAGTTCTAATTCAGGAGAAAATATTTCTATGACCTTTTTTTTTCCCCCTAAAACCACAGTTATTTTTATTACTTCATCCGTGAAAGTTTAACATATTACCTTCAGAAGAAGGTTTTTTTCTTCTTCTTCTTTGATGCTAAATGTTATCAAATACTAAGAAGCAGCATGATGGTTGGGTGATGTTGTATCTTTGCTTTGTTCCATCTCTGGAACATAGACATGGACAAAAATATTTTATCCTAACTAGATACTAGCTTACATATAAGAGCATCAAAGTGAAATTTAAATGAAGTCTAGAGAATCTAATGATTTATCCTCGCCCTTAATTCATCCAAACTCAGCAAATGGTTCCCTTGGTATTTTTTGCATCAGGAGAAAATAACAAGCTTTGAATTCATATGTGCAAAGGTGAATCAGTACTTGCTGAAATATACTCAGTTCCTCTATTAATGATCAGAGAATATAGCAAAAAATCCTTCTCTTTCCAGTATTTCCTTGGCAAAGTATCCAGATCTCTTCAAAGCTCTATAATATCCAGACACACCTTCATTTCCAAATGGTCATGCCATCATCATCTTAGTACTAATGCAAGCTTATTCTGTAATGCATTACAATTTAAATGAAGTTTATTATCAATGCCAGTTGAGTTTATACAAAATATTTGACTTCTATCATCTTATAGCAGTAATGATAGTCCAAGGCAATCAGTACAGGGCTCTTTGGCTCTTCACCCCACGAAATAAACCTGAAACAAGTAGTCCTCAAAGGAGGTGCACAAAATATCTCTGCCAGACCTATCTTTTATAACTGAGATGACCGACAATTTTTCAACTATTTCAAGACAATCATAATGAAGTCTCAGTGCAATCCCTCTCTCTCTTTCTCTGAATTCATCAAAATAATAATAATAAAACAATCATGTGAGGGGTTTACATCGTGTCTTTGAAGTATAATTGCTTTTCTATTTATTTGTTATCTTGGAATAACCTTCACCTTCACCAGCTCTTCCACTTTCGTTGACTAAATTGTGCTAACCCCAGGTGGCACATGAACAATGATATAAATTAAATTTGACATCTCTATTGACTGAGTCATTGAAAGACAAAAAGCAAGTACCACTCATTTCCTAAATGTTATTTTTGTATGGAAAAAAAATCCACCTTTATTTTTCTAAAAAATAAAATTATATTCAGAAGAAATTATTTCCTGCTATGACAACTGGAATTACAATATAGGTGGCCCATGTGCTGCTTACTATTAAAGTGGCTGATTACACTGAATAAATTCCTTTATTGCAATTGCTTATAGCGTTTGATCATTGAGGCCACAATTTTACATGTTTGTGATAGTGCTACCTCCTTTTGTTGCTTTCATGAAGTTTAGACTAAATAATTTATGAGTTATTATTGCTGAAATTAAAAGAAAAGATTGTTCTGCTTGTGCTAAAGGCCAGGCTGTTACAATCACAAAAATCAGAAACACTAGTACATCTATCTCACGTATCTGGGACTTCAGTTTTGAGAATAGTGTTGTCCAGATGCCACAGGTTCTCTTTTCTCATTCTTCTGAAAACATCTATAAACATTTTATAAATCTCTGCATTGTCAGTCCACACATGGTCAGATCTGTGAGGTCTCAGCAGCAAAATGGTCTGTGAACTCAGGATGTTTCACTTCACATAGCCTACATATTGAATCTTGTCTTTGTGGAAAAAGCAGAATTTTTTTCTCCAATGCTACTTGCAAGGCTAAGGACCATACTGGAACTTGGCACAAAACAAATAGGAAGACAACTGTGTTTTTCTTTGAAAACAAAGAAGAAACAACTTTCTGAAATATGGAATAAACAGGAAAAAGAGAGAAAAAAACCTGAAAACAAAACAAAACAGAGAATGGAGCAAAGGGGCAAACACAAGTAGCAGAAAGATTTGAAAAACCCCACATTTCTCACGGCCTGTCAAAACTTCTTCAAAATTAGAGGAATTACAAAGCTTCCCTAGAGGTAAGCACAAAACAAATAATTGCTTTTCAGTGTCTCTCACTTCCATGCATCCCTTGGCAAAGTACTTTTGAAAATCCCAGTCTGAAGTTCAACAGAAAATTTACAGATAACAGGAAATTATTGGAATTAACCCTAACTGACAAAGAAAACTCAAAGTCAAAATCTCTGACTAAATAAAAACAATACCCTCCACTCTCCTCCTGTCCCTTGACAGTCAACCAAAAATGCATCACAAATATGGCAAGCTGTAAAGAAAACACTGAAAGTGTAAAACATGACAGATTATATGGAACCTGAAATCACCCTGGCATTCTGACACAGTTTTTGCTTACATGATCACACAGTATTTCTCACAGGATCCATACGTCATTTAGGTACCATGTACTGGAAACAGACAGGATTATATGTTTCAAACAGATGAAGTTCAATTTGTAGGGGCCCTAAGTGTTGACGATCGAAACTTAAATCAGTGGGAGCTCTGCTCTCCATTAAAGTTCTGTGAAAGTGCTAAGAAGACTGGAAAAAAAATCAGCCTCTTAGCTTCTTGGGTAAGGCATAAAAAATGGTCTCCATTTCTGGAGATGCTGCCTATCATTTGTGAGCAAGTTCTTTAGTGAAGTGGGGATAATATGTCACCTCAGGAAACCACTGTAAGGATAAATTTATTGACAGCCTGGAAGAGTGAAAATATCTTGAATGAAGACTTCAAAATAAAGCTCTTATTAAAACTAGTAATAATCTGCTTAATAAAGATTTGTGTGGTATAGAACAGGGAGGTTTAGATAGGACTGGTACAGAACAGGTAGAAAGATCTCCACAAATAATGAAAATCAATAAGATTTTTTTTAACAAAAGCACTACATGCCTATTTCAGCATTGAATAGAAATGACTGCAGTTAACCATCCTGGACACAGACATAAACAATTTCATTAGTCGCCTTCTGTTTATATGATAACTCCCCGCAGAGCTACAGACTGGGGGAAGAGTGGCTGGGGAGTGGCCTGTCAGAGAGGGACCTGCGAGTACTGGTTGACAACCAGTTGAACATGAGCCAGCAGTGTGCCCAGGTGGCACAGAAGCCAAATGGCATCCTGGCTTGTATCAGGAATAGTGTGGCTGGCAGGTCTAGGGATATAATTCTAGCCCTGTACTCAGCACTGGTGAGGCCTCACCTCAAGTACTGTGTGCAGTTCTGGGCCCCTCATTTCAAGAAAGGTATTGAGGTGCTGGAGCAGGTCCAGGGGAGAGCAACGAGGCTGGTGAAGGGACTGGAGGGAAAGTCTCATGAGGAGAGGCTGAGGGAGCTGGGATTGTTTAGCCCGGAGAAGAGGAGACTCAGGGGGGACCTCATCACTCTCTACAACTACCTGAAGGAAAGTTGTAGTCAGGTAAGGGTCGGGCTCTTCTCCCAGGCAACTAGTGACAGGACAAGAGGGCATGGCCTGAAACTGCATCAGGGAAGGTTTAGGTTAGATATCACGAAGCATTTCCTCACAGAGAGGGTGATCAGGCATTGGAATGGACTGCCCAGGAAGGTGGTGGAGTCACTGTCCCTGAAGGTGTTTAAGGAAAGGCTGGACGTAGCACTTAGTGCCATGATCTAGCCAATGTGGTGGTGGTGGGACATAGGGTGGACTTGATGATTTCAGAGGTCTTTTCCAGCCTCAGTAATCCTGTGATTCTGTGATACATGTTCACTACTCTTTTAGAGCTAAGCTCCAAGAGGTTCACATCCTTCTTGTGTTAAGGGCTCCAGAGCTGGATATGGTACTCCAGGTAAGGTCTTGCCAGAGCGGAGTGGATTGGTAGAATCACCTCCATCAACCTGATGGCCATGTTTCATTTGATGAAGCCCAGGATATGGATGGCCTTCTGGGTTGCAAGTGCACCTTGCTGGCTCATGTCCAATTTTACATCTAGCAATATCCCCAGGTCCTTCTCCACCTGTGTGGTGCATCTCCATCAGGTCCCATGGACATGTGTATGTTCAGGTTCCTCAGTCTGGAACTTGATCTTCTCCACTGATGGGTAGGACTTCATTCCCCCATTCTCTGCCTTGAGATTCAGAGATGTAAGATAGTTGGGAAGATCAATTGTTGAGGCTAAAATAAAGTGAAGCACCTCAGCCTTTTCCGTATCACTCGTCAACAGATATTCTGAGTCATTTATCAGAGTGGTATACTTTATTTTGTCTTCCTTTTCTGACTAACATAACTGTAGATGCCCTTCTTAGTATTTCTCATCTCCCTCAGTTTAGCTCCATCTATGCTTTAGCTTTCCTGATCCCATCCCTACACTTCCAGGCAGTATTCCTATGTTTTTCCCAGTACGTATGTCCCTGCTTTCATTGTGTTTACATTTCTCTCTTGTGTTTCAGTCTGACCAAGAAGTTCTTCTTTGACCATGCTGGTCTTTAGCTTTATCATCATTATGGTCTGAGCAGAGTCCACCTTCCAGAGTGTGTACTGTATGGAACAGTATCTACAATAGACATTTTTATTCTCCATTGGGACTAAAACCTGAAGTTCTAATTTAGTGAAAAAAACCCAAACAATCAAAACCAAAGAAAAAGCCCAATTTACCAAACTGCCCAGTCGTCACCAAGTAGCATCTCAGATAGAGAGATGAAAGCATTAGAACACAAAATAGGTATTTATAATCTTGCACAAAACCAGTCATTCGTTGACACTAATATGAAATTCAAATGTCTGTGTTTTGTTTCTGCGGAAATGAGAGTTATTTTCAACTTGTATGTGATCTAAATACAAAATAAATAATCTAATTTTACAACAAAGACAGTAAGAATTTTAAAGAAGCTGAAACTTAAGCTGTCTTTAATGCCATTTTTGCCAAGCATATATATGCAAATAAAAATACCGAGAAATCTTCTCTAGTTTTGTTTAGCATTGGCAATAAAAGAGACATCAGACTAATTTGAAAAGGTGTACCACAGTTTTTAAATTGTTTCCCAGCACTTCTAATGCAAGGTCTGCAGGTTGTCTGTTCTCTAAGTCATAACACAGAATCATAGAACCATAGAATCATACTCGTTAGAAGAGAACTTCAAGATCATCAAGTCCAACTGTTAACCCAGAACTGCCAGGTTACCACTAAAGCATGTCCCTCAGGATCACCTCTACATGTCTTTTAAATACATTCAGGGATGGTGACTTCATCACTTCCCTGGGCAGCCTGTTGCAGTGATTTACAACCTTTCAATGAAGAAATTTGTCCTAATATTCAATGTAAACCTTACCTGGTGCAATCTGAGGCTGTTTCATTTTGTTCTATTGTTTGCTACATGGGAGAACAGATTGAGCTAACCTCCTTTCAGGCAGTTGTAGAGAGCAAGAAGATCTCCCCTGAGTGTCCTTTTCTCCAGGCTAAATAACCCCGGTTTCCTCAGCTGCTCTTCATAAGACTTGTATTCTAGGCCCTTCTGCTTCATTCCCCTTCTTTGGACATGCACTAGCACCTTAATGTCCTTCTTATAGTGAGGGGCCCAAAACTGAGCACAGTATTTGAGGTGCAGCCTCACCAGTGCCAAGTACAGGGGGACAATCACTTCCCTAGTCCTGCTAGCCACACTATTGCTGATACATGCTAAGATGATGGCCTAAACAGATCAAAGTCTGCCCTCCAGAAGCCCAGGATGGCAGTTCTACTGATGCCCCTCCTTACTTCCCCAAGAATTAAAAACTCTATCATTTGATCATCACTGTGCCCAAGACAACCTTCAAACCTTCACATCACCCACAAGTCCTTCTCTGTGAATAATAGGTCTTTTTATCCTAGTCTGTACATAGGAAGGGCGGCACTAACTTCAATTAAGCTAAAAAATGAAAACTCCTGAGCACTAAAATACATTGTTCAACTCTTCAAATTAATTTTGCCTACTTGATGGTCTGAGAAATATGAAAAGCAAAAAGCTAAAAATTCCTCCAGGCCTCTGCCAGTTCTGGCTCAATAAAGAAAAACAACAACAACAACAACAACAAATCTTCTTGAGTTTAAAGCAAACTGTCAGACTTTTAGCACTTCTAAAAACATCTAAAAGTGCAGTAGAGGGAAGGAGGATGGGATATTGACAATGAGCTTTGTAAAGTTTTTGGCAGGCATTATAATGAAGACGTGAGTATACAGAGCCAATAGCTTTCCACACTCTCCATCTGGTAGCCAAAGCAGAGAGATTCCTTGCTATGAAGAGGCCTCCCCTTAATTTTCACATGATTTTCTAATTTTTTTTTTATACTCTTCTCTAGTTGTAATTTGATCATTTGCATCATCTGTTAAAGTGGGCAGAATGGTGACAACTGCTGATCATGAACTTCCATGTGTCTTTAAGTCAGATATTACTTGCACAGACAAAATAAGCTAAAATAATTTTTTCAAACTATGACTGTTAATTTGGTTAGCAGTTCATTTCAGCTGAATGTTTAACAGACTATGAAGTTTTAGAAATAATTTATGGGATTTTTTGATGCTGATTCAAACACTATAGATCATAACTATGTATTCCATTTTTGTGTCAAGGTAATAAAAACTTTGAAATGCATTATTAGAATTCTAAATGCTGCATTAATATATTTATGCTTTATAAACACATATTAAAGACTGCTTATTCAAGTTCCATCAGTGAAAGAGAATTATCAAATAAATGAGAATTAAAATGTCTCTTCAGCAAAGATCTACACAGAAGACACCTTAATTTAAAATTACATTTATATCAACTTTATATCGATGTAGTTCCATTAACTTTCATGGATTTCTCTGAAGTTTTTGTATTTTCAGAGAAAAGAATAATAAATCCGAGTATAGCCAAAAAAAAAGCAAGTATATGACAATCATCTGACATAAAGTTCCAGAGACTGCAACTTCATGCTTTTTCATTTGAGACAATGTCAAAAATCCCACTGGCAGCACACTACAGAAATGTCAAAGGGGAGTGAGGAACCAACATTTCTTCCTGCTTCACTAGATCTAGTAAATTATATGTTTATCTGCTCATATACACAGTCTTGCTCTGTAACTGGAACTAAATATTTGCAAGTACTTCTTGACTTGCTTTGTGCATGCCTTTTCAAGAAGAGTCACTTTGAGAGATAAATTTGAAAACTTCTCAATATGAGGAAAGCTACATTTAATTGCACAGACATTATACCTTGAACTGGAACTTGTTATGTTCATATTTTTGGGATTTGTGAAGAGTTGAGGTAGAGAGGACAGGACTGGCAAAGGAATCCACTGTCTGTGTATTCATCTAATTGAAAATTTTAAGCAAATGGCAGAAGAAATAAAATACAAACCTGAAAGCTCAAGTTGCAACCTATATACAATCTAATTTTCAACAGATATATTTGCTATGAAGAATGAAAGTTTTGTTAAACTAATCAAGTTGTTTTCCACAGTACAGGACTTAATAAAATTTTAGGGCATTCATTGTCTATCAAAGTTAAGTTTACTTGCTTATATGCCATACTTTCAGATTATGTCATTCTGGAAGTTATGTACTTCTCTGAAAACATCTTATGCCATTCTGTAGTGTTTCTATAGTGCTGCAAAGATTATATTTAATTTAAAATAACAGAACCAACCATTCATTTAAATACTAATTTTTATATAAGCACTATAAATATATTTACTTCGATAATTATTAAACATTCCGGATTCAAATGGCATTTGATAATATTTCTACTGACTGACCAGATAGGTGTTCTGCTATTTAAAAAGACATAATTCAGGTAATTTATCTTCTGAAAGTGGTTATGTATCATGTGATTAAATCCTTAAAACACATTTCTGAACTAGGTGATTAACATTAGCCAAGTAATTTTAAAATGCTTCCTACATATGGCCCCAAAAATGTTAATTCTCTTGATTTTCTTTATATTTTTTTTCAGTGTACATATTAAGTATTGCTCTGAATTGTATCTGTCAATTTTACAACATGATAGCTTTCAAACATTTTGTTATTTACAATACAGAACCTCTGCTATTTTGTCACTTATTAGCACTGTGCAATAATTTTGCCCTCCCCATCTCCCTCTTCTCCACCCTCCCATCCATTATTATGCAAAATGTGTTCAGAACAAGAAATGCTTAGAGAAATTTTTTTCCTGCAGTGAGATATTTTGACACAAAAATCTTTTCTCATCAAAGATGAAAAGCACCTTGTCAGTCATTTCTAATTACAGCCTCTATTCTGTCAGTACAGAAAGCTGCCAACTCCCTGTGGTGATGTCATACACTGACATTTACAAAACTACATTGGACTTTGTCTACCCTCATGTTTGCCAAAATCAGTGTCAGCACTGATAGACAATAATAAAGGGAATTTATGAGTGTTAATTGTGTTTAAAGTCAAGAAAAGGGCATTATGCTTTCTGATATCAATAGTTGCTGAGTCATCTTTAAAAACAATGGGAAAATCTTCATTTCATATTCCTGTTCTGAGATGCTAAGAACTTAAGCTGCAATAACAGAGATTTCACACTCCAAGAATCAATCTGAAAGATGTAAATTGATTAAAGATTAAAATGAACTATATAGTGTTCTGCAATTAGTGTTAACATCGAGGCTAAAACTACCAGTGGGGAAATGGCTGAATCAAAGTACTAACCATGTGAGAATGCAAAGACTTTGGAAAATTCTAATCTTGGGCAAAAAGAGCATTAGCCAGTCTAATTCAAACTATTGACGCACTCGTATTAGCATAAATCAGGAGAAGAAATAAATAAATCCTCTTCATTAGTTCTACTTAACATAGTGGCTCTTATTAATTTACTGAAAGTAATATAAAATAACTTGTAATTATATGAGTATAAGCCAGAATTTTATTTTGCATCTTATTAAGAATTATATACAGTTGTGAAGATAACCACAATAGCAAGAACCTCCAGCTGAATCTCAGAAGTGTCCAGTGTTGGGGACTCCATCACTGCCCTGGGAACATAATTCTAATGGCTGATTGCTTTCATTGTGAAAATTTTTTCTCTTGTGTCCAATTGGAATCTCCCCAGGAGATTTTGCCTTCTTTAATGTCAAGGGATAAAGTTTTCTCAAGGAGAGCATGATATCCTATAATGCTTCTATAATAACTTGCACTGAGCTAAGAACTGAATTACCATCTTGAACTAAGACTATTCTTAGTCTCTGTCCTGGTTTCAGCTGGGATAAATATTTTCTTCCTAGTAGCTGCTACAGTGCTGTGTTTTGGATTTGGTATGAGAGTAACATTGATAATAGATTGCTGTTTTAGTTGTTGCTAAGTAGTGCTTATCCTAAATCGAGGATTTTTCAGTTTCTCATGATCAGCCAGTGAGGAGGTGCACGAGAAGATGGGAGGGATCATGGCCAGGACAGCTGATCTGAACTGGCCAAAGTGATATTCCCTACAATAGGACAGTATATAAACTGGGGGTAGTTGTCCGGGAGGATCCAATCACTGCAGTGGCCAGGGCACTGACTGGGTTTTATTTCTCTCTCTTTATTGTTTTCCTTTTAATTTCCTTTTTTATTATTATTTTTTAATTAGTAATCTTTTCATATCTCAATCCATAACTTACTTTTTTTTCACAATTCTACTTCCCATCCCACCAGGGATGGGGGGAGGAGTGAGCATGGTACTTAGATGATAGCTGGAGTTAAACCATGGCAGTCTCTTAGCTATGCATGCTCCTTCATATAGACAAATGCCCTTGGGAAAACCTGGTCCCAAAAGGTTATGAAAGCATAACCTTGAAAGAAAAACAAAAGCAATGCAAAATCAAATGCTTATTGAAGGGTCACATTTTTATAACAGAGTGCCTATGAATTATTATTCTACTATCTAAATATTCTTGTTCCAAGAAGAAAATCAAACTATAATGTAAAAAATGTATTTAATCTCTTACATGAATGATAATCTCTATGGGAGAGGCACTGAAGATCCTTCAATGTAATATACAGATACTCAAAATAACCTGTTTTTTGTATACATGTCTATACGTGGAAAATACTTCACAGTGTCTGACTTAGCATACCTACCTCACTTACAAGATGGTTATCAGACGCTAGGAGATGCTTATAATATAATATATAATCGACATAGAATGACAGATTGGTTACTACTGTTAACATTTATGTGCAGGACAATTGCATGTAACCCCAGAGTCTTTTAAAAAAAAAAATCATAATTAGTATTCTGTAGTTTTATTACATTAGTTTCACAAATGATTCCTTTGGCAAAGATTCAAAGTGAATCTAACTTCACAGTGCACATGTAAATCTGCAGTGTAGGTGGGTGTCCTTGTCAAACAGTCACCTCTAGGGTGGTGGAGAGTGGGTTGAGATACAGTTATCAATAGTCTCCTGCTGTAAATCTCTTTTGAAATTCACTGCAGTGGTCTCATGCCTACTGTTGGTATTCTGGTGCTTTGAAGCTGTCCAGTTGGCAGCTTCAGTGAAGCAAGTATTATTGATAGCTTCAGGGGCCTCCATGTAGACATCTATTTATCAATAATTAAAATATATGTAGCAGAATATTTGCTTCTGTAGTCATCTTAGGTTGTATCCTTATTATAGAGGTTAAATGCTACAAAATCAGGCTTATATACAATAAAGAATCAAAGGAATTTTTGTAGAGAGGAATTTTCCAAGTCACCTGTGTAAGTTTAGTGTCTGGCCTTACGTGGATTTTCAAGAGTTTGACAGAAACAGAAAAAAAACCCAAAATCTAATCATCAGGAAAACCACAAATACCTAGTACTTGAAAAGTTTAACCCATACATTCCAAGTAAACTAGAAACAATTACAAGATACTTTATTACTCGTAGATTTTCCTAATTTATAAAAGTGCCAATGGGACAATATACATCATCAGGAAGCACTATGAATTTCCTCGCTGATATTTCTGCAGAACAAGGTATCTCTAGACCTAAACAAAATCGGGAATATTCATAAGGTACACACAGTACCTAAATTAGTTTTAATTCTTCACATAGTTATTGAAAATAAAAGGTTGCTTTGTGCCATCCTCTGGAGATACCTTTAGAGATGCTCTGAAACTTCTGTTTGTAATAATGGCTTTGAAATGAGGGAATGGCACAATATGAAGATAACCTTGAATTTCATATTTTAACTTAATAAATAATGAAATAATAAAAACAAACCTTGAGGAAGGTAGAAGAAGAAGGAAGTTTCCACAAACACAGATCAGTCTACTCATGTCACATACAGTTGATGCATGTATAAGGTAAACCTTTGCTAAGATTCACACAGACTGTAGTATTTGTGAACAAAGAACACCTCAGGCACCATGAATGCTTTCTTTTGGTGCAAATAACAGTGAAAATACCATGAGAGTGAGAATAAAGCTGTATTATCTCACAATACCGATTCTGCTTTGTAAGTGTGAATGCAGTATATTGATCTTTCTAATCTTAGTAAACAAGCAACTCAACTGAGTTACCACATATTTAGTTTTAAAAATAAATGCAATTATCACCTTAATTAAAATCTTAAGTTATCCACAGCTTTTATGTTCTACCAATGCTAACCAATTGGAAAGCTATATTAAATAGATTTCTTTCAGTTTAAAACTTCTAACAAATGCCCATAAGGCACTAAATACTAGAACTTCTTATATAAAAGTATCATCATTTTTTAATTAGTTCTGTTAAAAAGACCTCCAGAGGAGATAAATATTGCATCTCTACCTCAGCTGTGGAGACAAATGCCATGAAATACGTATCAATTTTACTACTCAAAATAATTAATAATGGCCATGAATTCCAGGGTAGGTAAGTCTCTTGTTGCAGGGGTTACAAAGCTGGTCAGCACTGATTGTATTACAGGAGATGTAAACCTATCAACTAGAACTAATGCATGACAGTGGATTCCCTATTCCAGCTTCATAAATTGATACCTGGTAATTTCTACCTTTGAAACTCTTCTAAAATGAATGACAAATCAAAGTACAGATTATTCTAGGATGTAAAATAAGCATATGGATTACTCTTGGAAGAGAAAGGGACTGAAGGAACAGTTCTTAAGAACTAACCTTTCTCATGAACTCATGCATATATTTTGCCTTCTGAACAAAAACAATAATCTGTGCAATTTAAATACATGACTCTTATCCAGACTTTTCATAGTATCAAAGCTTTGAAGACACATCCTTCTGTGTGTCACGTAAGAAGAAAACAGGCACATCTCTGGCAGTTTCTGCCCAAAATCAAGGTTCTTTAAGGGTTACTTTAGCTAATGCAAGCATGGCAAAGAGAACATTGCTATGTAGGGCATTCAATAGCCCGTGGAAATGACAAATTTTTGCCCCTAGTGTAAGGGACCCAAAGGAGACACCACTGCATTTCATCAGGACATAAGTCTTGTCATTGCTTCATATTTGTCTTCTGGATTGGACAACAATCAGATACTGAGTGGGTTTTGAGGTATGGAAGAGTGGAAAGGCAAAGTAGCAGTGGTGTCTTTGTCTAGTATTACAACACCAGAGAAAAAAAGGAAACAGTAACTAAAAAATGTAAGTGAAATTAGCTCCATGATTAAGTGGACTTCCAGTGAGAAGGTGAACTGAGCATACTTTCCTCTACTGTGCTTGTATCATGCTTGAACTTTTGTGGGCTTCAGACATAAACTTCTGCTTTGTTAAATATGACATAGCTGATTACGTAAAAACTCTGAAGGCAATGAACATTTCTGTTTGCCAAGATCTTTCCAAAGCTCAGGGTAAAAATTCACTGAGAGATTAGTATTGCAAGGAATCCTCATAGTATCTAAGGAC
>JAAGNO010029254.1:94954-134787 GCA_033439905.1 Ceryle rudis
TCCTGCTCTGGCAGGGGGGTTGGACTCGAAGATCTCCAAGGTCCCTTCCAACCCCTGACACCCTGTGATACCTGTGAAAATATCTTTCAGAAAGCAAGAGGAATTAAGAATGTGGAATGCAACTTCTTACTCTCTTTTCCTCACTATGATTTCATCTTCTGACAAAATTTAACTGATATAAAATCAAAACCTAATGTTGTTTTACAAAGGTTACTTGTAAATCGTTTCCACAGAATAGCCATTGTTTTATTCTAATGCGTGTAAACCAGAATTTAGGTCACAGTGAGATAAGTGAAGACACTTTCCACAAAACCAAGTAGAGTCTAAAGGGAAAAGACTGTTTAAATTAAATAAATACTATGAGCATTTGCTTTTCCAGATGCTGTCAAATTAAAAGCTTTTACATAACTCTGCTAATATAGAAAACTCTGGACACATTACTTGCTCTTCAGTGCTCTTAGTGACATTAAATTACTACTATTTTGGTTTATAGTTCAAAACAGGATCACATTAGATGAACGTTAATTAATGTTTTATGCATTTTTAAAAGGTAATTTTAGACATAAAGAGGTTAAGATTAGCCACATACAATTATTTTAAAGTTAGCTGAAGCTTTTTAAAGGTGCTATAGGTCTGTATCTGCTAAAAAACGGGGGTTTTTTAAAGAAAAACAATAAATTCTACAAAGTGAAAGATGTGTAAATCTACAACCATTTTGTTTCAATCTAGTAAAGCCAGTAGAGTTACCATCTATCTATTATCTGTTGGGGTTTATTTTAAATATAATTAAATTGCCTCTTTGAAAAGATAAGAATTTAAATTACAAAATGTACATAGGTAGCTGTATAATAAACTGTATTTGATTTCTTTTTGGATCCAAATATACAAATCCCTTGACAAATATGCTATCCATAGATGCTAAAGGAAGAGTGTACTAAATCAAGTTCAGGAATCAGTTTTTTTAATTATTCTTTATAAAAGAAAACATTGAGCACGTATTTATTACCCTATTCTTGAGCTACATGGAAATACTTCTAAAATGTTTGGCATATTTCAGCATTTGACAGAAAAATTAATTGCCAAAAAAAAAAAAAAAAAAAAAGCTATCTCACATCTCAAAGCACAAATGACATTAAATAGAAATTCAATTCCAAAGTAAATATATTTGATTAGCACAATGACTTAAAGGAATGATTTGTTTCACAAGATGTAGTAAATCTGCCATTTATTCAAATATTGGTAATCACTCTTGTTGAATTGCATAAGAACGTGGAAATTAGATGAAAGATAAACAAATGTAAATTGGTTATCACAAGGTAAATACACTATAATGAATTCTCTATCCTATGTAAGCAGCATCATCCCCAGCAGCCTAAGTTTTTCTTAAACCAGTGAATATACATAGGTAGATGCTTAAGGCATCTAAGTCAAAATATTTGTAGAACAGACTTTTAAGCTTCTTCCGTGTATCTGTAAGAGATCCTGTAGCACCCAAATCAATATGCACTGCTTCTTATTTCTTGACTATGGTGTTCAGATTTTCTTCACAGTCACTGTCAGCAGGTTCAGAGCCTTCCAACAAACCTGTCAGCACCCTGGTCACTTTCTAGTTTCTTTTCTCCCTTGCAGGGAATAAAAAAGAAGTCTAGTACAGGACTGGCATAAGACAATAACAGGACTGCTGCCATGCAGGGTGCCCACAGGCTACCCTTGCCATAGATAACAGTAGCTGGGAGAGTGGCAATGGGACTACATGCCATGTGAATGGATTACCCAACAAAGTCCAAGAGCCTCTTTGCCCAAATGCAGACAACCTTAGAGACGAAGATACCAATGACTATTAGATTAAACAGTAAAAGATTTTGGAAACAAGGAAGTGAGCTTGAAAAGAAGTACAAAAAGACCACAGCAGTTTGAGAATGCCAGAGTTGTCCCACTGTCATTGTTATCTCTGCTTAGGGCTGTCAAAGAAGCTGCACCATCAAGGGCCACAGGGAGCTGCCTTCAGTCAGGGCAGCATCAGTGCAAGTTGCAACGCAGGACCCACACCTTAGGTGTGTACCCATGGGGACTTTCTCAGCACAGAGTGGGCTGGTATGAGCGCAGGCAAAGTCAGAGCACACAGGCAACTGTGTGAGCATATGCTATTCACACATCCGGGGATTAGTTATAAAAAGGTGTTTAGAAATTTAAAGGGGTTTCTTATTTTTTTTTTTATATGTCTAACATTGTGGTTTATCTTCTGTACTGTTGATACTGATCCTGAATATACGGTTCATTGATTGTTTGTTAATTATGTGTCATTAGAAATCAATAAACCAATTTGAAATAGATTTTATTTAAACCACCATGAGTTGAGCATTTTGTCTATCCAACATTGTTATAGATAGACTTCATGCTCAAAAATAATGTTTTTAAACAAGCCCTAAACATATGGGAGAGAAGCAACATCCAGGAGGCAGAAAAGGGGAATGCATTTGATACCCAAATGTTAAGCAGAAGCTTTCAATGGTGGACTGGATTGCAGTAAGAGAATAAAGGCTGTTGAAATCACGAGATTGCAATAGAAATGGCAAATATAACTATGTATTAGTAGATATATATCATGGATGGGTCAGAAGGTGACTACAGTCTTGACCATGTAGGTATAGTCCCTTAAAGTAGATAAAGGCTCTAGCAGTTAAACAAGATTCACGTTGGGCCAGTTGATTGAAATATGTCAGTTGGGAGTAACTGCTCTTTGAAGAAAAGCCAGATGATGAGAAGATGCTGTAATAATAATAATAATAACTGTGCAGTTCTGTTTTGCTAACCATAAGGATGTAATTTCCTTAGCTCTTCATACTAAAGAGTAATATGATAAGGTCTGAATGCATACGATAAACAGCACATACTCTGAAGAATACTATTTCACACTAAACACAGGTTATATTAAGGTTTACAGTTACAACATAAAATCCTGTTATACATTCTCTGCATATCCCATTTTGCAAAACCTTAACAAGATGACTTCTGTAGCATGACAACGTAGAGTGTTGCCAAATTAAGTTTAACATGTAATATTGGGCCAATTCATTCTGACCAGGCATCCCAGGTTCCTTTTATTGACAGACACCCTAAGGATGATTTAGATGTTGGTTGAACTGAATTACATTGTTATTTCTTTCTATTGATTACAAACAGAGGCTCAGCAACGAGGCTTAAAGCCAATGTGACTTAGGCCTGCAGTAAAGTGTGTGGAAGAAGACTGACTTCTTTTTTTTACTTTTTAAAAAATAGTACTTTGCACTGTTTCACAAATGACAAGTTTTTTTCATAAGCAAAGTTAAAGATAAATAAAGAATCCATGCTGTCTAATTCATGTGTGCATTTCTAACCTTGTACAACTGGGACTAAAAAATGCACACTCCTTTGAAAAAAGCGTATTCTCACTACATACAACTTACAATGTATATGTTATTGTTTAAATAGACATTACAAAATATGCATCTGTTAATTCAGTTCCTAAGATCAGTACAGTTGCATTTATTTTAATATGCAAGTTCCAGATTCTCGTTTAACTGCATATTCATTTTTCTGGAAGACTGAATTTATGTGGGCACTAATTTGTTATGGAAAATGAATGCACTATGCAAGAAAAACACACATTTCTTCTTCATCAGCCAAATTATTTTTAAATTTAGCAACATGACTGATTACTTATGTATGACAATTACTGAATTTTCAAACAGAGCCATTTGATACTTACTTATACTGAGGTCTCAAGAATTATTAAGAATTTATTTGTTTTTACTGTTAAAGTCTACAAAGAAAAAAAAGAAATCATACTGATAGATTTCATACAAGCATAAAAATATTAAAGAAAAGTATTTGTGTTTAAAATTGAGTCATTCTTCATCCCCAGTTGATGTATTACTCTTTTCCTATGTTCACAAACAAGTCTCTAATACAAATTATGATCTACATATTGGAGTTTTAATAATGCTGATGATTTGGTAGAAACTCAGTCAGATAATGATATATCTTCATTTTCTTTTCTGTGAAAGGGAAAATAAAAATAAATAATAAAACCAATGTTTAAGAATGATTATTTGGCTGCTCAGTTATATACTGCATAGGAAAAGCAAAGGCAAAAGTGGAAATTCAAGCCTAGCTCCTAATAATACAATCTAATTCTTGCATAATCCCTTATGTTTCCTGTATCACCTAGATGGTTATTTAGTCAGCAGTTACACTACCACCATCTATGCTATGGATTTTATTTAACTGTTAAAACCAGAGAAATAGACTATGTTGGTCTCTTAGAGTTGTTCAGCTACAAGATCTGTCTCACTAGGCTTTGGTTTGGGTTGGTTTTTTTTTTGAAGTGATGCAATTAATATTTTTGACTGTCCTGTTTCTATTTACTTCTTGCAGTCTTGTCCACATTCTAGTGAATTAAAAGGTTGCAAAGCATAGCATGCCTTCTATTTGCTAAATGGCTTGGGAGATTATTTGTCTGGCACAGCTGTCTTCATCTTCACATAGTTTTTATACTGCATCATTTGTTTCCCTGTTGACATGATGTTGTCAGTCACTCTATGAGCTCTGTTGGATTTGTCTTCAGAGAATGAATTGTACGTTGATCAACTGATATTGCTTTAATCTTCTGAGAGTTTTCTGCCATTCTCCCTTTCCTACTCCTCTCCCAAATCCTAAAATGTATTTTAGCTATGAAGAGGAAATTCTAATTGTATAACTGTAATTTATGACTGAGGAATTATCTGGCACAGAGAGCAAGAAGGCTCAACTGCAAGAAGGAGTTAAATTGTCTGGAAGGAGTAATGCCAGAGACAGAAGGACTCCTTCCAAGGCAGTGAAGTTTCCTTGGGTGTTGAGACAAAGAAGAGCCACATTGTTTTGAATCCTTCCCAGAATGGAAGCACTCAGGGCTCAAGCCTGGGTACTACTTTTGGACAGCAAGAACTGGGCTGGGGCAAGGACCTGTGGGTGACTTGGTGGAGCCCATGAAACTGCTCTTGGGATAGGTGCTGGTGCAAGACAATATAAGGAATCTTTTTGTGATGCATCTTTGCAGACTCCATGTAGAATTCCATACTGCGGTAGGAATCTGCCCAATGTATTGTTCTTATTTTATATTTATATATATTTAAGCACAAACATGTATTTAATTCACTTTGAGAGATACCATAAAAATTCATCAACAGTCACTGTAGGGTTTTAATGAGTTTTGTTTGGTTTTTTTTCTGTTTTAAAATTATTTTATTTTTATTTTTGTCTATTTGATCCAGAAACACAAGGAAGGCTATATTGCACCTTCTATTTCCACACTACCTCACATTTTCTGGCTTTCTATGAATGCATATCTCTATTCAGTTTCTATACTATTAAGTTTGAAGTAATTTGTGCTCTTTCAGTGAAAGTTAGGAACCTCACTCCAAATTTCATGTAGTAGTATTTTGTCTTTAAAAAGAATGCCTGTATGCTTTTCTTCAAATTTCTTTAAATTTCAATGACTTATGCAACCCTTGGCATTACAGGAATCCTTGATGTTAACTACAGTGGAATTTGAACTAGTTTTTTAGTTGATTGTTTTATAGACTCTCTACTTTCAAGGTCTCTTATTATAAGAAAACTAGTGATTCAGATTTTTCAGCTATATTGCCTTGTTGTTCTACTTTGCCTTTTATTCCAACAGTTAATATCAAAGATTCTGTTTATACAAATACTCATATAATTAGCATGTAAAATACTTAAAAGTCTTCATAAGCATTTTATTAGATAAGTCATTGAATTAGGATAGATAGGTCAGTTGATTTCTCAAACAAAAGAGAAAAAGATTGCGGTTTGTAACTACACTGTAATGAGAAAAGCATAATGCTACTTTACTATATTACTTACATTCTTTTGAGTTTCTTCTCAGCAATAGCTCCGGATTTCCAGTGAGCTGTATTTCAATCATGGGACATAGCAGGTTTTTTTTTTTTTCCCACAGGTTTTTTTATAGGGATTGTTATCCTCATCAGGTGACTAAATTCCTTTCCCACTCTTCCCCAAAGTTAGTTATATTTCATTTCTGTATGACTTACAGACTATGAATTACTTTTTACCAAGTTTGTGGAATAAGCAATTCCTGCCTAAGTTAAAAACTTAATGCTCAGTGCCAGGCAAACTGAACCAAATAAATACCTCTGAACGTTCTCTACCCCAACTATCAATCTAGCTTTCATTTTTTAAACTCATTCTATGGATATTAGGACAGAAAATATTTGCAAGTTTGCATTACAAAGATTAACTAAGATCTATAGATCAATATATATTGAAAACTGAACAGATCTCCCTTAAGTGTATGTTAATTATCAAACTGCAATTAAAAAAAAAGAGGAATTATTGATTTTCTAAAATATTTTGGTTAGAAATATGTACAAATTCTTGAGAGATGGGAGTAGTACCGGTATATCAAAGTACTGCAGATACAAGTGAAATGCTCAGAGGCTACCCTTGAAACTGAGCTCAGAGACCATTTACTGAAGTTTGCATAGACAACTTTTTGTTTTCTAAAAGCTCCAGAGGAACTATCAGCAAAAATGAAAATTTGCCAAAAAAAGTTCTATCCACCACATTATAACTTTAGCATGTCATTCACAACAGGATGTTATCTCAACAGGGAAGTAGATAAGGCAGTCTGGAGGATAAGAAAGTATTTTCCCACACTGCAGAGTCCAGTCAATCATGCAATTTAAGATGCATTCAGTTTATGTACTAAAACTGAGATGTCCCCCCACCTTTCTTTTAGTAAATTTGAAAATAAAAAGAGGATTTATTTCACTTTGAACGAATAAAATGACTTTTTAGCTATAGAAACTAAGCAAAGTTTTCATTCACTTTAAAGTGAGTTTTGTTGAGGAACAGCTGACACTTGCAGTGCTATTCTGTTCCCCTTCTACTTAGAGATAGGTGTTTTGAAACTTTATACATTTGCACAAATCAAGGTTTAAACAGGGCTTTCAGTTTAAACTAACTAAATCAGAGTGAAGGATTTTCAGAATCTAATTCTGGAAATTGAATTTTGCTGCATAAAAAAATCTCAAGTGCTAACTAGGATTACGGTCATGACATTTAGATGCTGTGTTTTACTTGCTAGAATAGTCATTTACTTAAATTTATGTTATATTGCCTAGCCCTCATAAACAGTTCAAGTATAAATTCTAGAGAAGATTTCTTACTCTTTAAATTGGTTAACATATCACTTTTATTTCCTTACTGTATGAAAAATGTTGGGTTTTTTTTTGGTTGGTTGGTTGGTTTTTGGTTTGGTTTTTTTTCTTGGTGGGTTTTTGTTTGTTTGTTTGTTTGTTTGTTTTCCTTTTCAGTTCATGAAAGAGGTTTCTTGAAGGACAGTGCTGATAGCCTGGCAAAAACAGGGATAATTTTCTATCAAAAACCTTGTTTTACAGCATTCAAGAATAGCTCTTTCTCTGCTACACAAAGACAAAAACTGTCTAGAAATCCAGAACATATTCAGACCACCAGATAACATTTCTATCAAGATTATTCTTCAATATATGTGCTTCCTTCCACCTTTCATTTAGTGAAGAAATCAGTTATTTTACCCGTACTCTTGAGGTCATAATGGTTTTATTCGTCTATCTAGGTGTTAATGCTTTATCACATAATTACATGAGATTATTCTGAGTGATAACTAATTTACTAATTTTTTCTTAAATGAATGCAGATTCCAAATTTCACTTGCCATTTACAAATAAGTAAATCAATCACTAAATATAACATCTGAAATAGGATGATATTTAAATGAATATTGAATTACAGTATGTTTAACACAACAGGATTAAAATTAAACTTTAGTGTTTCAATAACTTAAGTCTCAGATTTCCTAGTAGAAAGCTGAAACCCTTCTTCATTTTAAATAAAGAATTTATTTAAAAGATTCTGGAGTAAAATAAAAGAAATACTGAAAAAGCTACATATTTCTTCTCTATTCTGCTACAATAAACTATGAAGTATAACTTTCACCTACTAGATAACAAAGACTATGCACTATTTTTTTTAACAGAAAAGAGGCAGTCCATGCTTTCAATGTTTCATAAAAAATAGTAAAACAAAACAAACCAAACCACCCACCAAAAAAAAAAAAAACAAACCCCAAAAAACACCAAAAAACCCAATTCAGAAGATGGGTGTCAAAAAGAGTGCAGTCACTTGTTCACAAGATCCACTGACTGTAACTCTTGTGTCTCATATACACACTGTTCTCCCTTTCCACCTAGAAATAAAACTGAGAGAAATCACACTATAAATATTTTTCTTTCTCAGATATTTGTATTAGTATGATACACATTCTTCCTCTGCATGTATATTCTTTTCAAAAAGCCTCCATGCGATCCCATAAAAAGACAGGAAAACCAAGGTAAGAGCCTGTGGAATAATTACTGAAGGTGACTTACTGAGGCTGAAATTATATCCCCATCTTAAAAGACAAGGAAACTTCCAGAGCAGAATGTGGTTCACACACAAGAAATCTGCTCCAAGATAGTACCTCAAGAAACATAACCTGTAACCTTAGATGTTAGCAGCACCAGAGGGGCTTGCTATGCTGACTCTAAGAGAAACAGCGTGGAGTGTCGAGAGTAGTGAAGACACCATGGCCAGGCTCTGTGATTTCACTGAAGGGAACTTGATGGTCCTATGGAATTGATAAGATGCATAGTTGCTAACTTGAGCCAGGAATTTCTCATTTTTATGTCAAAATCATGTCTTCTCATGAACTTAGCTCATTATAATCACATTATAATACCAAAACACACTTCAATCCCACCTCCAATGTGTGACCACCCCTCACTGGGCATGTGCTCTGAATTTCTTCTAGTCTATACCTTTAAAAGCAAAGTGTGGAAATTATATACCAATCATAATAAAGGTATGTATGACTAGAGTCACTGAAGCTCCACCTGAAGTTAAAAAATAGTATAAAAATTGCATAAGAGAGGGAATGTTAGGGAAGATACCACCGCAAACAAATTGTTAAGATACCATTGCAAACTTGCTGACTTCTGGGATCAGTCTATGGGCTAAGCCTCGCCTCCTCCCCCATAGTGATGCCTACTGGATGAAATTCCAACACCTGATTATACAGAGTGCTTCGCTGGGAAAAATCAGAACTCTCTACTGAGTTGTCTTTTAACTTAATCTTTATATTCTTGATACTTGCATGTGTTTTGCAGACAGTGTATTTATCACCGGCAATGTAAAAGAATCTGCATTTCTGTTGCTTCAATAAACTGCTCTATTCATTAATCTAGCTATGAGAGTTCTCATTGGATGCAACCAAAGTTCTTAAGTATGGCTGTCCTAGTCCTTTGAACCCAACTAGACTGAAGGTGCATCGCACTATTTGTGCATCTGTAATTGTGGTAGTTCAATATATTGAATGCAACCGGACTTATAGCACTGATTGGGTATCATTCAGAACCTAAGCCCAGCTGCCCCCATCCCCTCTGACAACCAAGGACAAGCTGGAACACAAGGGGGTTTATTTTCTATCAAATTTCTTTACCTTTAAAGCAACAGAGCCAATTACATGTGACTGCCAAATTCATTAACTAACAAGACTGCTGATTTAGAAAACTGCTTGTGTCAGGTTGCAGTGACAAACTTGATAAGACAGTACTTGCAAAATATTATTAAATATTTTGAGCTCATTTTTTTCAATACCAGGTATTAGATTAAATCAATAACAATGTTCATATGAATTTGCAAGAATTAATTACAAAACTTATTTAGAAACTTTACTGCATATGTGATTAAATGGGTGAAAATAGCTTTCATTTTGAGGACTTTAAGTAGGAAAAAAACTACTGTTATAACAAATAAATACCAATAATTAGTATAATGAAAATAAATAAAACTGAGTTTTGTTTTTTCTCATCCTCTCAAAGCATAAGTAATTATTTTTTTTAAAAAAACCTGCTGATAAAGGAGTTGTGCTGCATATTAGGAATGTTTAATGCTTATTTTCAGAGTGTCTCTGTTAAATTATGTAATGTTTTAATTTTTGTGTGAGGCTATGGATTTTCTATTTTCTTAAAAGCATTGCAAAACCCAGAAATATATCCCATTTGCCAAAATCTCCTCTCTAGTTTATAGTCCAGAAAAGCAATCTTTTAAAGAAGTGTTTTGCTTTTTACAATCTAGAAGCCTTCTATAAAATCCTTCATGTTATGCAAACAAAACTAATTTTAATTCATGTGGATATTTGCAAGACTTGAGATATGAATGTGGATTCATGTTCAAAAACCCGAGACAAAAACACAGTGTGTTGACAGACTCTTTATTTCTCCTTCTAGTCATGTAAAAGGTAGCAAGGTATAAGCATGTGGCTTTGCAGCTTAGTGCAATAGCAAAGCCAACCTGAGAGCAAGCTGCTGCTGAAAGTGGAAATCTTGCTGCCTTGAAATTTCCCCTGGATCTGATATACTGGTTTAGTCACAGAACAAAATGAAGTGAGACAAAACCAACAAAAAAACCCAACAACCCTGTTGTACCAGGTCTAGAGGAGATTCGTTAACATAATCAGAGGGCTGGAACTGATCTGCTATAAGACAGGCTGAGAGTTGGGGTTGTTCAGCCTGGAGAAGAGAAGGCTCTGGGGAGACCCTACAGCAACCTGCCAGTACCAAAACAGGGCCTAGAGGAAAGATAGCGAGAGACTTTTTACAAAGGCATGCAGTAATAGGACAAGGGGTAATGGTTTTAAAATGAATGAGGGTAGATTAAACTTAGATGTAAGAAAGAAGCTCTTCACTGTGAGGGTGGTGAGGCACTGAACAGGTTGCCCAGACAGGTTGTGGATGCCCTCTTCCAGGAAGTGTTCAAAGCCAGGTTGGATGAGCCTCTGAGCAGCCTGGTCTAGTGGCAGGTGTCCCTGTCCATGGCTTGGGGGTTGAAACTAGATAATCTTTAAGGTCCCTTCCAACCCAAACCATTCTATGATTCCATGAAAATCTTGTTCACTGAATCAACCAATTATGTATTAACTGTACAATTTTTAGATTTGCTACAGGGAAGAGAGGGTAGCAAGGAGAAAACTGAACTACATCTTTTGCAGTAATTTGTCATTGGTCAGGCTTCATTGTAACGTCAGACTGACCCTAAGTAACTATCTTAGGATAAAAGCTTTTCTTCTTTAGATCATACACTGAGATGAACAAAAAGTAGCTTCTTGTAGGAAGGGAGATTTATAGCAGATTCAAAACCTGAATATATGCAATTACTTAAAATTGTATTTTATTTTCCCCATTCTGCTATAACAGAAAGCGGTGAACCACTATTAATATGTTACACATTAGATTCTCATTAGTCTGTAGTGAACTGTAAACATATATATCACAATGTAATACATCAAATTATGTACTTGGTATTAATGAAAATGATACTAATATTTAAATACTTAAGGACTATAGTCTAAAAGGACTGCAGACATTAGTCTGCAGATTTTTTTAAAAAATCCTTAACATCAAGTCTTAATTTTATAGCATTTTAACCTTTGCAAACCTATGCAGCAGCAAAATACGAGTTCATCACAAAATTAAAATTAAGCAATTTAATATAACGTAAAACTGAAGTATTAAAGTAAATGGGTTCAAGATCATAACCCTCTGATATTCTAGTTATTCATATTACAAACACATAGGTAGGAAAGAAGGGAATCATTTTAGGCCTTGAAAATGTGAATCTTCTCAGCACATAGGCATGTCCATTTGCAACAAGATATTAGGTATATAAGCCCAGAAAGTCTTAAAACTTCTTTTTAAAAGTAGTGTGATGAAATTAACCCTACTACCTGTGATAACTCTCATTATTCCCCAGCCTATGTTGCTTTCTCCACCTCAGAGAAGGAAGTTGTTACTCATGTGAGATGATTCAGCTGCTATAAAAGCAGCTGCTGAGTTGCCACACTTTATGTCCAGCAAGCAAAATTTTTTTATGTAATACTGAAATTTCAGCCCTTCATGTGTGAAACAGACTCCAAAAAGAAACCTTTTATGATTAGACCAATTACATCTCAAATAGATTTCATGTCATCTTCCACCTCTAGCATTTCTGGTTCTATAATCTATAATCAAGGGAAAGCTAAGCAGGTGACTTACATGCTCCATCCAAGCTTGAACATCAGTCATGAGTTAGAAAACAACCTAGTGGCTTTCTATGACAGAGTGACTGCATCAGTGGAAAAGGGATGACCTGTGGATGTGATCTATCTGGACTTCTGCAAGGCCTTTGACATGGTCCTCCACAACATCCTACTCACCAAGTTGGAGAGATAAGGATTTGATGGGTGGACTGTTCAGTGGATAAGGAATAGGCTGGATGGCTGCACCCAGAGGGTAGTGGTCAATGGCTCAAAGTCCAGATAGAGAGCAGTGAACAGTGGTGTCCCTCACGGGTCCGTACTGGGGCCTGTCTTGTTTAACATTTTTATCAATGCCATAGACAGCGGGATCGAGTGCACCATCAGCAAGTTCGCGGATGATACCAAGCTGAGTGGTGCTGTCAATACACCAGAGGGACAGGATGTCTTCCAGAGGCACCTGGGCAAGCTGGAGAGGTGAGCCCAGGTGAACCTCATAAGGTTCAACAACGGCACATGCAGGGTCCTGCATCTGGGCTGGAACAACTCCTACTATCAATACAAGCTTGGGGAAGAGGCAATAGAGAGAAGCCCTGAAGAAAAGGACTTGGGGGTGCTGGTAGACAAGAAGCTGGACATGAGCAGCCAGTGTGTGCTTGCAGCCTAGAAGACCAATCACATCCTGGGCTGCATCAAAAGAAATGTGGCCAGCAGAGCGAGAGAGGTGATTCTACTGCTCTACTCTGCTCTGGTCACACCTCACCTGGCATACTGCGTCCAGCTCTGGAGCCCTCAGCACAGGAAGGACATGGACCTGATGGAGCGGGTCCAGAGGAGGGCCATGAAGACGATCAGGGGGCTGGAATACCTCTCCTATGAGGACAGGCTGAGGGAGCTGGGATTGTTCAGCCTGGAGAAGAGAAGGCTACGGGGAGACCAAATAGCCACCTTCTAGTACCTACAGGGAGTTTACAGAAAGACTGGAGAGGGCCTGTTTACAAAGGCCTGTAGTGAAAGGATGAGGGGTAATGGTTTTAAATTGGAAAGGAGTGGATTTGGATTAGAAATAAGGAGGAAGTTCTTTACCATGAGAGTGGTGGAGCACTGGAACAGGTTGTCCAGGGAGGTGGTTGAGGCCCCACCCTTGAAGATATTCAAGGTGGGGCTTGAAGCTCTGAGCAACCTGCTCTAATTGAGGATGTCCCTGCTCTCAGCAGGGGGTTGGACTAGATGACCTCTAGAGGTCCCTTCCAATCCAGACATTTCTATGTTTCTTATATGATGTACCTAGCATTTCTATGGGAACTTAAATATAATTAAAGTAAAAAGAAATAAAAGGTTTTATTTCAAATATTTTTCAAATATCCAGTATCAGGAATCAGTTTGAATAAATAGTAAATATCTAAAATTGTAAGTCCCTCTAGGTCTTCAAAATTCAATAGAAGTAACATGCAAGAACAAAGTATCTCAAAAGCAGAACTACCAGGAAGAATCTCTTCTACAAAATTATTTTATTCTGACTAGATTGGAGTAACACTGAATAGTGATAAGGAAAATTTTTAAGCATGTATTCAATTAAACTAATTAATTAAACACAGGCTTATTTTTTTTCATAGCAAAAATCATAATGGTGTATCTGATTTCAACCTTCCTGGTTCTCAGAAAATTATGTTAAAGCTGGAGATGCAGAGTTAGGGTGAAATCTAAAATGATCAGTGTCTGAAATGGAATGCCACTATATGAACAGGTGGTGAAACTTTCTCTTTTGCACTTTTCTAAGCTCATGCAGCCCAAAAGCAATCACAATTCCCAGGAAAAAGCTATATTCATCACTTTCAGAGCTACAGCTATTCCTCTTTTAGCAAGGAGTTAGTGTGGCTAGCTTTAGCTGACTATATGCTGAAAAAAACCCCTTGTTAGATTGGGGAACTATCCCTCTGGAACGTGATCTGGCAGAAAGCCAGAGTCTGCAAGGAAAATTCAAAACCAGCTGCAGCAGAGCAGCAATCCAGATCTAAAGTATCAATTTTCAAAATAATCGAATCATTACTTAACATATGAAGTACTCAATAATACAATATATTATTTTACTTGTCCTGAATACATTATAATAACCATTAGAAGCAAATTCAGTAAACACTTTTTTTCACCCATAGCTTTGAGTGAGCAGAATTTCTGGCAGCTACCCAAACAGGTCACTACGAACAGGATAATGTGGCAATCTGTTATCATTAGCTGTGTTGGAAAGGTTCTGAAGACACTAGAGAGAATTAAATGACCTGGAAAACTCAGTCTATGGAAAAGTCTATTGTACTCATCTCCGTTATTTCCACCTCTATGCATCACTGGAACAGTGGAACAACATGATTTGCAGTAGTGACAAAGATAAAGGTCATTTTTCTTTTTTTTCTTTTATCCAGCACAAGCCATTTAAGGATTGTTAAATTCCACACATACAGAAAATGACTAATTTGTGTCAGGTACTTCCACTCTCAGTATGTTAGCCTATTGAGCCTTCACATTTGGAAGACAATGTAGAGACGTGTTTTTGAAAATCTCTGCTGCTTTTGTTCCTGTCAATCACTGTTACAACCATCCAAATTTCAGCTCATCTAAAATAACAATATACAAAATACCTATATAGCCCATTTTAGCAACTGGTTTTCTTAACTGCTGCAATTTTTTTCAGCAACATGTGAATGAAAGAGCAGTTCTAAAAAGATGTAATAATTGTAATAACTATGGCAAGGTCCACATGGTAAAGATAGATACTATGAATAAACTGACATATCCTATTCAGAAATGTGCATCAGAGACATTTATTTTGTTTATGTAAGCTTTGCCGCTGTTGTTCTACATTTATCTGAGAGATTAACTTAAAATGAAGAATGAGGCTTTGACATGCACCAGCTATTCTGATTTAACAGTTGTGTATATAATCCTTATTCACAGGAAATCCAACAAAAGATAAGTGCACAGAAATAAAAGAACAGGAACAGGGGAATTATCAGATTCTTAGGTAAAAACCTGGAGAACTTTTGCATTTGGGGAAAGGAGAGATGAATATATTCTTGGATTTTAGAGCTAAAAAAAAAAATACAGGGGACTATAGTCAGGGGATCTGAGTGTTTTCCCTATATGTGTTTTATTTCATACTGTGTACGTACTGAGAGGTTGAGGGCATGGAGTACCAAATATACTGGGTTTAGGGCATATTCTTAATGAATAAGTAAGCAGCTCCTGCTTAGCCAAATGAAGCCAAATAACCTTCCTTCTTTACAGAACAAAACATAGTGTGACTGTGTTTCACTGGAAATTTGTATTTTTACCTAGGAACTTATATAAGTGAACACTTTAAAGTTTATTAGGAATGAACCCTGTAGATAAAAGAAATGGGCACGTGACTCAGTTCTGCTCTATTGCAACAGAGTATGAAGTTAAAATCATGCACAAAGGCTGGCAGGCCAGAAGTTGATTCTGTCACTTGATATTATAGATTTACATAACAAGAATATCTACAGAAATGATCCTGGCATATTTGTCACAACTGGACTATTAAAAGCTTCCAGTCTAAACATTAAGAGAATTCTGATATACAGTATACACAATTATTCAGCCTACAAATAGTTATAAATTTGAGAAGCACAAATCTGTAGGAAGTTAAATTCCCAGACAAAATTATGGCTTAAATTTATCTTTGCTCTTCTTTGATGAGAAAAGAGAGTGATTTTTCATTTATAGCTTGGGAAAAAAAACTCTTTCCTCTTCTCTCCTCTCCTCCTTCTGCCTCTTGCTCCTCAAACACATTAAAGACACCTCTTAGAGGCCAGAATGACCATTTTGTATACACTCAGAGACAAAAAATCTCTTTTATATAAAGAATATCCTTCAATAAATCTACTACTCTAATAAGGCTTGTACAGAGAAAACAAATTAAAATTCACCTGCCAATCTTTCCTATGCTTTTAGTGGTTGCAATACATTGTCAAGAGCAGGAAAATGAGTTATACTGTGTTATATTTAAAATGACACTGTGAATCTACTCCTATCAAGTTCATCAGTTCTAGTTCAGTTATGTCTGTTTGGAGGTCACTGTCTGTCTCATTCATTACATCAGCTTTCTAGTTTTCTGATATGATTCTCAATTAGTTGGGTAGGCAGGTAAAACATCTGACATCCAAAAATGAACTATGTGCTTCCAAATATGTTTGTACAGCCACATATCACACTTTAGCAAGCTCTTTAAGTTGACCTATTAATAAACCATAGTTTGAGGCTGAGAATAAAGACTCAACTAAAAAATTAATTAGAGGTGTTCTGATCTACATGATCATAAGTCATTCAGCTATTAAATGATGAAGCACACCAGTTAACAGATAACCACAGACATTTACTCCATCTTATTTCCATCTGTGTCTGTATTAATGATAAATTTAAAGTGAAGATCTATCGTTCATCTGGATAATGAATACCAGATTCAAATGACTCATACCTAGAGCTGCTATATCACACTGGTTTATATCAGAATAGGCTCTTAATGAGCACATCACTTTTCACATTCACCTGCTACAGTAATACAGATTTGTATTTATGTGAATATTATAATAAAATGTGCACTGAGTTACACAAACCACTCAATAATAGTTGGGAACAAAGTCTGACTGCCTAAAAGGGAGAATTATACTTGACCTTTAGGTTTACCTTCATGATAACTTGCTTATGATTGCAGATTCCTGTAACAAATCCATCATACTCTACGATTAGACCAAGTCACATTGAAATACCTGGGAAGTGCAATATAGATTTTTTGACTAAATCTGATCTACAGAGTTTTCCAGGGCTAAACAGATGCTATGTAACATGAGGAAAAAAAAAATAAAAAAAAAATAAAAGCTATTCAGTGTATCCAGGTTAAGAGCATGCTGCAGTCATTACTTCAAAAATTGAAGGGTAAACCCCTTCAAGACAGAACCTTCTATAAACTTATGGTGAGAAGTATAACAATATTATCCAGAAAAATAGATTTCTTTTTTAATCTATGTTCCATTTCTAAGCTTATTCAGGTTAAATTGCTGGTGAGAGCTTCCTTGGTTGATTTTAATTTTATAAACTAATAAATGCAATCAGTAAAGTTCATAAACATATTCCAAGAACAGTTTAGGTTAAAGTTCATTACCTCAACTCCCCTGTTGTCTGTACAGAGGTTGTCCTTCAAAACAGAAGTGATCTCTGCAGAATAGGTCTTGTATGAGTGAAAACAGATGATGCTCAGGAACTGAACAGTATCAAAATGTACTGGGACTCTTTGTCGGTAATCTGTGCGGAAATAAAACAAAAAGCTACATGTATGTGTAGAGCTGTATTTGAAGCATTAGATCACTCAAACCTTCTTGTATGTAGAGATTTTTTCATTTGACTGTCATGTTTCTTTCCTAGTTCATTTCATGACATGGCAGTGTTTGTTGGCTGTATGAATAAAATCTGTGATACTTGTTTCAGAATGGATACAGGATTCAAAAATGCTTTGTTTTATGATGTTAGGGGAAAAGATGCTATCTCTTACAACAGAAAAAAAAAAAACCAAACAAACAACAAATAGGAATTAAGGGTTCTTTTTCTAATCTGCTACCCTGTAAAGAAAGGATAGTACTGAGAAGAATGGAAAAGTTACAAGTTAACATTTTTAACCTTTTATGTTTATGTATACTCATGTGTAATGGAAGGAATATATAATAATTTCTGTTGTTTGAATTTAAACCATCTCATGAGGATTTTTCTAAAGACGCTTTCTCATATTATTATGTTTTTAAAGTGACCTTTTCCAGATAACATGCATTTACAACTTTGATTACTTTGTTTTCAAATTACTTATTTGAAATTATGCTAGAAGCATGTTTCACCATTTAGCTTATTATCCTAAAAAATACAGTGTAAGATTTCCTTAGCATAATTATTGTTTGAACTAGGCAATCATTAATTTAAATTGACAACAGTGGAGAAATCACAACACTTTTAGTAAATTTGAACAATTGTTAGCGTTCTCCATTAGAAAGACAAAGAAAACCAAATCCCAAGCAAAAAAACATCACTGTTGTGATGCTGTGTGAGTTTTTGAATTAATTAACTTTCACATGAAGGCTGAAAACCAGTCTTTTTCCTGAATAATTCTTTATTAGCTAAACAGTAAGCACAGTTATATCATCCTACAGCTTTTCCTTTTTAAAATTTTTTTCTTGTACCAAATCAGAGTTATGTTCTCAGATGCTTCTTCACGATACTTTATCCTCACTGGAGTCACAAGAAAGTCCTCCTGTTCTAAATTACTCTCTACTTAAGCTATTTTCCTGGAAATCAGTCAGCAGCTGGGAACTACATCTATTATATAATTTTTGGCCTAGTTAAAATAAACAAATAAATAAAAGCCAATTAACTGTCCTAGTCAGACCTCTCTATGTCATTGCCAGAAAACAGATGTCTATAGCTGTTCTACCAAAGGCACTGCGGTAGAACTAACTACCAATTTCAGTGCTGACGCACTTGAGAATTATGAACAATCTTTCCCCACTGTATTATCACTGGAGTTTGAATAGAAAAAAATACCTAGACCTTGTTTTTAGAAAGACACTGAATTCAGGGACTGGAAAGTACTTCTTACAGTACATATGTAACATTGCATAGTAAAAAAAAAAATATATATATATATACAAATATATATAAACAGTTACTAGAGGGAGAAATTCTGATGCTGTTCTCATTACCCTTATGTAGACCAGCCTAGTGGATAAGGATATACCTAAGTGACTTTAGAGCTCAATCCTGTACAGCTTCAATGATTAAAAGCTGCATCTGCAGTCCAGCAACCATTTAGATCTGTGAAGTAGAGGAAGGCAAACTGCTTACCCTTCTGTTAGAGCTGTCTCACCTTGTAGAAAAAAGTGAAATTTTATAAAGATTAGCAAGAGAAAGATGGTGATGGTGCCATATGGGAAGAGAGAGAATTTGGCTTCCCATTCCCTTGCAATGTTTGTATGCTTTTTAATCACTAATAATAATAATACTTTAGGTGACTAAGTTTCCATGTGATTAAGCCTACAAATACACGCTTCTCCTAGTCTAGTTGGTACGCAAATCACCAAGTGGTAAAGAGTCATGATCTAATAAATCTTCAAAATTGTATTTGATGGCATACCTTTGGCACTATTAGTAAGGAATATGCTCACTCACTCCTGTCTTTGCAGCATCTGTTTGTTAGCAACCATTTAAAGACACATGCTGAAAGGGATGAACCATTACTCATCTTTGAGAGGAACCGCTTCAGCTCCCACCTCTGACAGAAGCACTTCCACATACTTATCATTTTACAAAAATATGAGCTTCTCCAATCAGCACCTGGATATTGCAGACTTCAGCCATGAAGCATCCCATTTACTGAAAAGGTAGACAAAGCACTATCTACTTCTCTGAATGAAATAGATTCTGTAGCCCAGTAAGATATTGTCTCTACTATTAACAGGCCATGGGCTTTGTACCAACTTTGCAAGGCCTCGAGACTGGGGCTTGTCAGGTATATTTTGTCTGAACTTGTTTCACCTAGCTAAACTTTGTTGTAGATGGTGGAGCTGTAACAGCAATTTTTGAAATGACCAGGTAACTAGTTCCATTTCATTCTTTTGCTTATCCTTCTATGGTACAATTTTTACTTAAGTATTAGTAAGTTATTCTGCATATAATCTAATATTTATAACTTTAACATAGCAACATGGTGTAGACAAGTAGAGCCATGGCAGGCACGCAATGAAAAGAGAAAGGGCATAGGCTGATGATGGAGACCCAGTGGCTATAAACAACTAACTAATGGTCAGCTAAGGAGATGTATACCTGGCAAAATCAGTTTTACAGGCAACAAAGAGAACAAAGAACAGGTACCTAACATGTAAAGTGCACCATAAATAGTAAATCCAGATGAAACATGGACTTGAAAAACAGTGAAGATACGAGAAGTAGCGAGCATGTGGCAAACATATGAAAACATCCCTATGTGCGTCCTAGATGAGAAGGAATAAATCATCCACATAAGCTCCAGTGAAGGAGAGTTAGGATTTAAATTATAGTAACAATAAAGTGTTGAATTTACATAGAAGGTATGTTTGGTTTCTAGCCATAAAAATATTTTGAGCATAAAACTTTGACTTCCTCACAGCATCTTCTGGAGCTAATTCCTAGATGTTATTAAACTGATCAATCATATGCCTGCATGGGTTACAGACACACCTGGGAAAGAAAGACCTTGCCCTTAAGAATCATGTCATTGTGTGGGGTTTCATATATATACCTGTTGTTTGGTTTGGGGTTTTTTTCATGGAAATTAGAAACAAATAGAAATTCTCTGTTGAAATAATCCCAAATCACTTATTTTAGGCACAATTTGCACTTAACTTTTGTTTCCTTTAGTTTCTTTCTCTTGCATAAGTTACAGAGGTATGTATCTGTGATCTGAGTGTGTGGGAACAACAAGTTATTATTGTATATCCATAAATCTATGCCTGTGTATTATTTTTTTTTTATTTTTAGACCGACTTATCATGAAGTAACAGGAATAATTAATCTGGTTTTTTACTACTAATGGTCACATATTTAATTTTTTAAAACATGTTTTGTTTTTAAAATAAAAACAAGTCTGTATTATTTTCAGCTTTTATCTGACTGTCAATAAAATAATTGTGCAAAAAAGGTTGCACACTAATGTGGCAATAGGATGCATTAAAAAGAAAAGAATCACCATTTATTCAAACTTCTTATTAGACAGAAACATCTGCAGATCACTGGATTCCTCAGAAGGTTAGCCATTAGGTTTCAGTAACTGGAAGAAACAATAAATCACAGCTTTTACTTTTATAGCCCATTACACCCAAAGGTCTAAAACCTTCCTGTGGTTATTTTTAAGCCTCTGAGTATTCCAGCTGCAGAGACTTATACTTTCCAACTTTCTGTGACTAATACATCCTATACTATAGAGTGAACAGGAAATTAGAGTAGAAGAAAGGTGTAAAATCAGTATCCCCAGAAAAGCTATGCAGGAAGGCTGTGAAGAATAGCACACTGTAGGGCTTTGCAGTATCTCAGTGAGCCTCAGAGGAGACAGATTACTTTCTCATTAATGATCATTTAAGAATCAGTGAATTTTTATATGTTATGAAGGGGAACTAGTGAGACAGTTATTATATATTGTGGAAGGGCAAGGTAGGAGAGGGAAATAGAGTTGTAATAGGTTTGGGGACGTATTTGATTGAGACCTGCTGTAGTTAACTAGAAAAAATAGCTTGAGAATATATAGATCTTTCTCCTGCTTTTGACCTCTCACAGGAAAGTTATACCCTGTTAAAGTTTTATTCTGTGTAGAAGTGCAATGTCCTTAGTTTTTCCTTAAAATATCCTAGTAATTGACTTGCCCTTCTACATTTATTAAACAAATCACTGCTTCTGATGCAGCACAGTTCAGAAAAACAGTTACCTTTGGCTCACCTGTCTATTCAGTAATTCCACCTTTCTTCTTGAAGTCACTAAATCAGATCTTCCTTGCACTTCATTTAGCCCCTTTCCCATTACATTAAATAGTCCCACGGTTCCTAGCTAATTCAAAAACATGTCAGGCAACTCCTAGGTGGAAGAAACTTTTCTAAGAGATGTGCCTGCCACACTGAACTAGAGGACAGTCCAGGCATCTTTAGATATTTGAAGCAGGTCCTGATATCTGTGTCTATAGTATAGGCAAGAGGCTCCTGCTGTGCAACCAGACTACCTGAGGACTGTGCGGCAGACCCCATCATCCTCAGCAAACATAGTTTCCACTAAAATCAAAGACAAGTGCATTCCTAAATGTCCTCTGGGAGACCTCATACTGTAGGTTGTCCTTAAGAATATGCTTACTATAAAACCCTAGATACTTCCACTGTACGTGCATTTCAAGACTTCTTTTGAATTTTTAGGGCAGTGTTTTCCACTTAGCATCTTTTTTCTTCTGCTTTAATCTATTTCTGGTTCTGTAGAATGTTCATGAGTGAAGATTAAAAGGAAATATTAGACGAGACACAAAGGGTAGGTATGCCAGGAAATCTCAAAGGCAAGAAATTGCTCTTCAGGATCCTTAAAAAGTGTACTGGTCATTGCACAGGTTGTGATATTTTAGCCCAAGCCTTTTAAAAACCAAGATAATTTAAAATAGAGCTTAAACACTTCAAACTACTCCATGAGTTAGTAATTTTTCTCATCTTACATTCTCCTTTACCTTCTGCTCTACATTTATCCATATAGGAATCAAACATATAACACATAACAAAGGAACATAAGGATTTCTGCTGATTTATTTGGAACTATGAAAGCACGTCTCTATTTAAGTAATGGCAAATCACATAGGGACTTGAGGGAAGCTGAAGCTAATTCTGAACTTAAATGAAGAATAAAATTGTTCCACTAAGTCAAATCCTGCAGTGGCGAGAAATTGTTATTTACAGGCACAAGGCAAGCAGGCACAAACTAATGATATATATCTCATAGTGAGTGTCAGGTTATGATTCTCAGTGTGATTTTTAGCCTGTTCACTGTAGTTAATAGACTCAACCTCTAGGAAAGTTTTTAGAAAGTCTGTGAATCTAAGAATATCTTTCAAATATATGCATACTCTCTGGAACTCAGCAATTTACAAAAAAATAATTTCTTAATAAATTTTTAGTCTGGTAGACTCTGGAGGGTGTTATTCAAATATTTATAGCAACAGGTCCATCTTTTAATATAAAGGATGTCTTGATATTCTACAAATACTTTTGAACTGTCTACTGTCATATACCTTCTTTCTACAAGCTTCAGAAACAGTAGGTATGATCCCAGAATAGTCCTCCTTCCCACCTTGCATTATATAATTACAATAATAATGATGACTGTAGTATCTGTAACACCTAGCACTGGTGTTGTCTGCAGTGTATCACAATTTTTTCACAATAGAATATTCATTTTCCATGAGGAAAAACATGGAGACGTGAACTGGCAAATGAAAGGTCATCAGTGGCCTATGCCAGTAAAGATGAAGTTTATAATAAGCATTTCCAGTAATGGAAGAACACAATTTCTTAGATGACGATTTTGAAAGAACAAAATTCTATGGCAGGAGATAATTCCTAACATTATACATGAAGCTTTGAGGACACACAGTTCCAAAAGATCTAAATATTACATCATCACTGGGCAAATGTTTGTAGATGATGTAATATTTAGCTTCTGTTCCCTGTTTCTTTACCAGCAGGAGAGAAGCCTGTAGAAGATGAATAACACACCTATAAATATTTGTGCTTTACTTTGGGATTTTACTCTAAGTCAATACTGTAACTTTATGATGTGAGCAGCCAAAATGGTAGCCTGGTTAGAAAGGGCAAAATTACTAGCAAAAGAAATTACCAGCAAAAGAAATTACCTGCCATGCTGGGAGCTGGAAGCCTGGGAAATAGGCCTTGGAATTAGGAAAATCCTTGAAAAATGCAGCTGGCCTCTTTGAAGAACAGGTTGGGGGCTTAGAAACAGGTGATGGACTAACCATCTTTAAATACAAAACCCAAGAAAATTTCGGCAACCTGCTGTCTGAAAAAGTGGACGCAACCTGGGAAAATAAAATTGGGCTGGAAGAACAGAAACATCATTGCCTACTGGATGTTCCAGGTGAAGATTAGATATTAACAGCATCTATTGGCTGCTCAAAATTGTGGTGACCTATGCTCTCATGTCTCTACAATATAAAAAGGATTATTTTTATATTTATCCAAAATGAAGCCTCTCTCTGAAAACTTCCCAAGTTGTATGTACTTTTAATTTCCTAGAATTCCACACAAACTTTCTACGAGACCTTAGATTCTGACATGGATCATTTTTGAAGTGAGTCCCTGTCATCTTATCAGTCCCTGTTTTGGGCCTGCTTTGGGAGTTGGTTCAGCTTGTCTTCCTATCACTGGGATGGTTGGGTCCCTCTTGGTGACTGCTTTGTCCTTTTCTTTGGGATGGTTCGGTCCTTTCTGAAATATGTCTAATTCATTTGACACAGGTATTACATATTCATAAAAGTAATCTATTATAAGTATACCTGGTATTATATTGGTCATAAGTTGCTTCACTAATATAAATTTGCAATAACCTGTAATAGTTATTATATTCATTGTGTCTATATGATTGATTACTGCTGTTATTGACTACTCCATGCTGTTGTTTATTACTATATTATAGATTGCTGATAGCAATTTGTAATATGTGGAAATCGCAGAATCACAGAATGGTAAGGGTTGGAAGAGACATCTGGAAATCATCTAGTCCAACCCCCCTGAAAAAGCACAATCACTTAGGACAGACCACACAGGAACATGTCCACGTGGGTTTTGATAGTCTCCAGAGAAGGAGACTCCACAAGCTCTTTGGGCAACCTGTTTCAGTGCTCCGTCACCCCCACAATAAAGAAGTTTTTCCTCATGTTCAGGTGGAACTTCATGTGTTCCAGTTTGTGCCTATTACCCCTCATTCTATCACTGGGCACCACTGAAAAGAGATTGGCCCCATCTTCTTGACACCTATCCTTCAGATACTTAGAGACATTGATAAGATCCCCTCACAGTCTTCTCTTTTCCAGGCTAAACAGCCCCAGATCTCTCAGCTTTTCCTCATAACAGAGATGTTCCTGTCCCTTAATCATAATTGTAGCTCTATGTTGGACTCTCTCCAGTAGTTCCCCACCTCTCTCAAACTGGGGAACCCAGAACTGGACACAGTACTCCAGATGTGGCCTTACCAGGGCAGAATGGAGGGGAAGGATGACATCCCTTGACCTGCTTGTCACTCTTCTTTATGCACCCCAGGACACCATTGGCCTTCTTGGCCATAAAGGCACATTGCTGTTCCATGTATTATTCACCAGGACTCCAGGGTCCTTCTCCACGGAGCTGTTTTCTATCAGGTCAACCCCTAATCTGTACCAGTGCATGGTTATGCTCCTGCCCAGGTGCAGGACTCTACACTTGTCCTTGTTAAATTTTGTTTCCCTTCTATACAACTCTCCAGACAGACCAGATCTTGACAAATGGCAGCACAGCTTTCTGGTTTGTCAGCGACTCCTCCCCGTTTCATATCATCAAAAGTACACTCCATCCCTTCATCCAGGTCACCGATGAAGATGTTGAACAAGACTGGCCCCAGTACTGACCCCTGGAGAACACTACTAGCTACTGGCCTTCAACTGGATTCTGCACCACTTATCACCTCTGAGCTCTATTATTCAGCAAGTTCTCAATCAATCTCACAGTTCAGTCATCTAAACCACACTCCTGAGTTCACCTACAAGGATATTATGGGAGACAACATATATTAGTGAATACATATTCGCTTTATTAATCATATGTATACTTGCTAGTGGTAATTCTTGTGGTAGTATTCTTTGCTAGTAGTGATTTGTGTGGTGATTTGTGTGGTATTTCTGATACTCCACAATAAAGTAGAGAAATTTGGAGGCTAAAAGCCTCTATCTCCTTGTCTATTGCAGAATCCTCCAAACTCATGGTTGCATATCTCTATACACACACAAGTGGGGTAACCCTTTAGGCCATGACACTTTGTGAGTACTCACAGTTTTTTATGCATATTGTCTTCTCATAGTGTAATCTCCCCTATTTGCCCTGTCATGCAACTAGGCTTACTCCACCACAGTATAACATAGGTATGTTGATGGGAGAAAGAAACTGTGAGCAAGATAATTGGCCAGAGCTGTTATAAAACTCCAACTGGATCTTCATGTTCACAGTAAGGGCTGTGTTGCTGCACCTTTCTACCAGAGATAATGCTTCTTCCGGCACTGCTGCTGTGTCACTGTCAGTAAAATAACACCTTTTGGAAACCAGCACACTGTCATTACTGGTTGCCAATGCAAGTAATCATTTCCTGATGAACTCTGAGTCCTCAAATTCTATTACATCTGTTTGCTTGGATTCTTTTATATTGTGGCCAAGTAATTATTTTTAAGTCTAATTAACAGGATACTTTCTTTCACCTTTGTAACCAGAGATGATTTTTTACAGATACATGTCTCTTTCTAGGAGGAAAGATGAGATTATGAGATTCTTGGGGTTGGTTTGTTTGTTTGTTTTAACTCATAAGGCAAGGCACCCAGTAATGTGGATCAGTGTGCGGTGAAGACTAACTGAATCTTGTTCATCAGAAGTCCTGGTCACTAGCCACAGTCTAGCAAACTGAGTCTAAGTTTCAACTGGATTATTTCCATCTGATCTTCTTTGCAATGCTTCCTGTATGTGTAACTTAATAACATGGATAAGTATACGTTTCATTCCACAGCAAGCAATCCTATAAAGTTTTATAAACACTTCCAGTCTACACATCTTTTAAAGACTATTATTTTATAACTGCAGATAAGGAAATTAAGCAACAGTATTTTTAAAGGTAAGAATAAAAAAAAATGCTTGAAATCACCTGGGGTTTTAAGCTGTTGACTTTGAAATGCTTTAATACTACCCTGATTTTTAATATGTCAAGCACCTGAAGCTATCACTGCCTTTAACTACTATTCTCTGTGTTGAGCACCTCTTAGAACAAAACTCTGTGGTAGGTAACAAAATGAAGACACCCAAACTTTGTACAGATGCTCGTAAATTTGGACCTCCTAAGTGATTTGCACAAAGTCAAACAGTGAGTCACTGTCTAAACAGCAAAAGAAATTAAGTCTTCTGTCTGTCACTGTACTTTACTTTGGAAACATGCTGCTTCCCAGATAGCAGAGTTCATTCAATTAGAGACGAGTGGTCTATTAAAGCTGCAAGGAAAATGGCATTACTTAGTAAGTCACTACAAGAGAAGAGCCAGTGCAGGAGTCAAGATCAGACAATACCCAGTGCCTGTACCTAAAAAAACGTAAGGACAAAAGGCAACTGAACTGTTCTCTACTCCAGACAAAGGTACTGAGGTGTAGCATTATGGTAACTGCAGAGTGAAGAGGCTCAGATACAAAATAGTAGCCACTTGCTTTGCTATATCATTCAGTGCATTTTCTACTCAAGCCATAGTAAGAATGAGTTGCACCAGGGACTGATAAGAGTAAATTACATCAGGGATTGACACATAGATGCCACTACCTAAATATAAGTGAAGTAAATTAGATAAAAATCAGAGATGCATGTTAGGGCTAGTCATATAGGAATTTAAGGAAAATTATAGTTTTTCTGTTTAGGCAGTGGATGTTCAGTGGGCAGATAGGTGCTTTGAATGCTTTAAAATTCCTCTCTAAAACTATCACTTCAGTTAAAGCCATGTTTGTGGTAGACAAAGAGTGCTGGTTTGGACCAAATCCCAGGTTTAGAATTATTACAAGATGAAAAATGAAGAAATTCATTTGTATTGCAAATGATACTGCAACATATGTAAATGTTACTGCAAGCAGACATTTCTTCCATTGCTTCTTTAACAGGAGCTCAGCTAACTAGGCTAATGACTGAAGTGCCCTCCATCACCCTGAGACCATTATGTGTCCACACTTGCCCTCTTGCTCCCCTTCCCACATTTATCCTGTGCTTCAAATCCCAGTTATGTTGCAGCTAGTGCAACTGTTTGTCCAAGAGAGCCCATTACATCTTTCTTTCTCCTCATTTTTGGTATTCTGGACACCTTCCTTTCTGCCCTCCTTCCCTTCCTCCATTTCACTTTCCCTTGCTTCTCTCCACCAACCTTAGAAGTTCAGCTCTGATAGAGGCTAAAGTAAAATGGGGGGAACACTGATATGCCTGGAAAAAAAATCATTATAGATTCAGATGAAGGTGCCTTGCTAACCTAAGTATATGCCAGTATCTCTGTGTGTTTTTTGTGCTTTACCCTTTTTAAGAAAAAATTATCTCAGTGGTTTCCATATCATTAAAGCTCTTTCTATTAATGCTGAAATACTCTTGAATATTCAGATTTGCTTTGATATGCTATTGAAAAAGTCTTGTTATAGTGCATGGAGAAGTAATTACAAGTAAAAAGATCCCACCAGCTCCTCTTGTGACAAAATCATAACAATATTTATAATATTAATCTGCTAACAACATACAAACCACTCAAGGAACTACAGGCTGGTCAGCCTTACCTTGATCTCTAGGAAGGTTATGGAACTAATCCTGGAAACCACTTCTGGGCAAGAAAATAATCAGGAATAGTCAGCATAGCCTTGCCAAAGGCAGGTCATGCTTGACCAGCTTGATAAACTTTATGATGAAATGACCGTTCTGGTATAGGTAGGGAGATAAGTGGATATTTTTTACCTGGACTTCAGTAACAGCTATGGCACTGTCTGCTTTAAGATCCCTATAGACAAGCTGTTGATGTATGGCCAGACCTAGAGGGTAGTGATCAGTGGTGCAGTATTGGACCTCATCACTCTCTACAAATACCTGAAAGGAAGTTGGACAGGCGGGGGCCAGGCTCTTCTCCCAGGCAACTAGTGACAGGATGAGAGGGCATGGCCTGATGCTGTGCCAGGGGAGGTTTAGGTTGGATATTAACAGACACTTCCTCACAGAAAGGGTGATAGAACACTGGAATGGACTGCCCAGGGAGGTGGTGGAATCACCATCCCCGGAGGTGTTTAAGAAAAGATTGGATGCTGCACTTAGTGGCATGATTTAGCTGATGTTGTGGTGTTAGGTCACAGGCTGGACTCGATGATCTCAGAGGTCTTTTCCAGCCTCAGTAATTCTTTGAATTCTGTCATTCTGTGATTTAGCTGGAGGCCAAAATCTGGTGATGTGCCCTAGGGGTCAATATTGGGTCCAGTTCATTTTAACACCTGCATTAAAGATGTCTATGATGGGGCAGCAAGTGTTCTCAGGAATTTGCAGATGACACAATACCAGGAGGAGTGGTTGATACACCAGAGGGCCATGCTGCCATTCAGAGAGACCCTGACAGGCTGAAGAATTGGTCTGACAGGTGCCTCATGAAGTTCAACACGGGGAAGTGCAACATGCTGCACCTGGGGAGGAAAAACCCCAGGCACCAACATATGCTGGGGACGACACAGCTGGAAAGCAGCCTTGCAGAAAAGGACCTGAGGGTCCTGGTAGACACCAGGTTAAACATAAGCCAGCAACGAGCATTTTACCACAAAGAAGGACAATGCTATCCTGGCTTACATTAGGCAGAGTATATCCAGCAAGTTGAGAGAGGTAATTGTTTCCTTCTCCTCAGTCCTGGTGTGGTCATATCTGGAGTGCTGTATCCAGATCTGGGCTCCCCAGTGAAAGAGATATGGACATACTGGAGACAATCCAGAAAAATGGCATGATCATGATTAAGGGACTTCTGTCCTATAAGGAAAAGCTGATGGATTTTGGACTATGTAGCCTAGAAAAGATAAGGCTCAGGAGGGAGCTTATTAAAGTATAAAATATCTGAAGAAAGGGTGGAAAGAGGATGGAGCCAGGCTCTTTCCATTGGTGCCCAGTGCTAGAATGACAAGCAGTGGACACAAACTGAACCACAGGAGGTTGCTCTGAACATCAGGAAACAGAGGGTGACTGAGAACTGAAACTGGTTGCCCAGAGAGGTTGTAGAGTCTTCCACCTTGCAGATATTCAAAAGCCATCTGTCTACAATTGTAGACAACCAGGTCTAGGTGCCCTCCAACCTTAAACATTCTGTCTGTGATTAATTATTTAGAAGTAGTCCGTGCCTCATTATTTTCTCCAAGTCTATACGTTCACAAAATCAAAACTAACAGTAAAATCTTTCTTTCAGTTTAGAACTAATACCTGTGTTGTCAGGAAAAAAAAAAAACAAACAAACAGAGAGAGATCGAAGTGTTGAGTTTTACACTGTAGCATACCAACTATCCTTTAATAACAACATTGTTGTGGTTTAACCCCAGTAGGTAACTAAAGTCCACCCAGCTGCTTGCTCACTATTCCTCCCTCCTAGCAGGATGGGGAAAAGAACTGGAAGGATAAAGTCAGAAAACTTGTATGTTGAGATAAAGACAGATTTATAGGTAAAGTAAAAGCTGTGCACACAAGCACAAGGAAACAAGGAATTAATTTGCTACAGCCCATCAGCAGTGAGGTGTCCAGCTATCTCAGGAAAGCAGTGCTCCATCATGTGTAACGGTTACTTGGGAAGATAAATATCATAGCTCTCAGTATCTCTCCCTTCTTCCTTCTTTCTGTAGCTTTACATACTGAGCATGACATCATATCGTATGAGATATCCCTTTGTTCAGTTTGGGTCAGCTGTCATAGCTGTATCTCCTCCAACTCCTTATGGACACCCAGCCTACTTGCTGGTGGGGTGGTGTGAGAACCAGAAAGGATCTTGACACTGTGCAAGCACTGCTCAGCAGTAACTAAAACACCCCTGTGTTATCAACACTGTTCTCAGCACAAATCCAAAAAATGGCGTTATACCATCCAGCATGAAGAAAATGAATTCTATCCAACTCATAACCAGTACTGTTAGCAAAGGCAAAATAGGGAATAATTTACATTAGGAACCAGTTCAGCACAGTAGGATAAGAACAGTATATCCAAGAGTTAGGTGAGTTCCTTACATGAATATGAGTGGCTACATATGGACCATGGGGTTTACTATGCGGTAGGTTAGTCCGTACTGAACAACCCTAACATGCATGTGTTTTGAAGGTTTTCAAAGCACTTTCTCTTTGTCCTTTTTTTCCCCATTAGGTGCTGGGGAGGCTTTGCTGCAAACCTGGAGTAGAATTTCCCATTTTAGGTCTTTAAAAAGGAATTTGGTTTGTATATATCAAAACTGCACTATAAATCAAATATTGACATAGAGAAGAAGAATGGTCAGGGTATTTACATCAAAGCTGCACCAAGTGTTTTGATTCAAAATCATAGCATCATAGAATCATAGGATCATAGAATCACAGAATCATAGAATGGTTTGGGTTGAAAAGGACCTTAAAGATATCTAGCTCCAGTCCCCTCGTCATGGGCAGGGACACCTTCCCAATCCAGCCTGGCCTTGAACACTTCCAGGGATGGGACATTCACAACATCTATGGGCAACCTGTTCTGGTGTCTCACCACCCTCACAGTAAAGGATTTATTTCCTAATATCTAATCTAAGCTTACCCTTTTTCACTTTAGAACTGTTACCCCTTGTCCTATTACTGAACTCCTTAATGAAGAGTTGCCCCCCACCCCCAATCTTTTCTGTAGGCTGCCCTTTAAGTACTGGAAGGCTGCTGTAAGATCTCCCTGGAGCCTTCTCTTCTCCAGGCTAAAAAACCTCAAATATCTCAGCCTGTCCTTGCAGAGCAAGTGCTCCAACCCCTCATGCTGACATGTTCCCCCTTTTCCTCTTCCCTCTCTTTTTCTGTTTCCCTTCCTATTTTATTCTTCCCCTCTCCTTTCTTTAACAGCAGACCTCTCATGGTTGACTGACATTTCCCAAGGAAGAGAATTATCTCCTGAGTAGATGAACTGCTAACATGGAACACTATATCATGCTTAACAATTATCATCAATATTTATAACACTTTTATGTACAACAAATTGAGTCACATTAGCAGACAGGAATGAAACCTACAAAGATTCATTGTAAGAATTGTGAAACAACGGCAGCAGGTCATCTGCTTAAAATTTGAGCTGCATCCTTCTTGAAAAAAAATTGCCTCTTTGACTAGTTTCTCCTCTTTCAATGACAGACTCATTAGCTTTTTGAAATGTCATCCTGTTACTCTGGATACATGAATACAAATTTTTCCAAATTTTAATTTTGACTTTGATAAGGAAGGAGAATGGAGAAATAAGTTAGATTTTCTTTTGAATATGCTCAAGGGTGGGATGGGCAAGCTAACATTTAATGTATTTAATTATTTGACTTTGGGAATTTTATGTTTAAGTTTGCCATAAGAATATTGAAGAAAATACTGCAGAAAGAAAAGACTCACAATGGTATGAAAGGACTCTTAAAGTTGCAACGATTAATACATTTATGTAAGTAATATCAATACTTGCAGCATATTAATTTCAGCATACAAAACTGGACTGCACCTGCACCTAGACAAAATTGCCAGAAGCCACCTTAGTAAATTACTGTTCCTTATATGCATACTTGTCCTTAACTTATTTAAAGATATTGATCTGTTGTTTCATGGGATGAGCACACAAGCAATTTGTTGTGAAAAATTGAAATAATTTGAATATATGTTGACAACACATAATAACAGTTACAAAGTGAAGACATAGAAGTCTGTTTAGGTGCGCGTGTTCATGCAGGTACAAAACTGAAAGAAAATCCTATAGTCATTTCTTAACTGAAAATTTGCAGTAGGAAAGAAAAAGGAAAAAGCTATAATAAATGATTTTCTATACAGCTCTTTCTACAAACTCCAGAATAACCATTAATCACCAGAAAAAAATGAACCCGTACTTGAGAACACATTTTATCTAAACATATTGTTCTATCTAGCTATGACTTTATAAATTAATGAGTATTTTTCTAAAATAACTATTATTTAAATAAATGTACTATTTATTATCACAAATTACACTACTATATGAACTTTCATTATTGAAGAACCAGTACATAAACCATAGTACCACACAGGTTACAAGGCAGCTAACAATAGCTGTGGGCTGAGTCAATGAAGGACACTGTGTTCACTAAGGGACAACCTTGCTCTTGTCTTAAGAAAACATTTTAGTTATAGACTTTATCAAATAACAACTATTTAATACACACATATGTAGTTAAATGGAAGCAGTTAAGAACTTCTAATATATTCTAAAAGGAGAATTGATTTTGATATTCCTTTAAAAGCAATCTAAATTTTGGACTACTGTCTTCTATCAACCTTGCCTGAATTAAGAGCTTTTCATTAGACTGGATTTCAAGCAGAATAAGGACTAGTCTTTGGGTGGAACAGAACACAAAATAGTGACAATATGTGGATGAAAACATGATTTGCTCAAAATTATCCCCATAAATCTATATTAAGGTTACTGTGACCTTAGTAATGTGTGAGGAATTGCTTTTCTTTTTCTTTATTTACTGTACTTGTATAAATAGAACTAATTGGAATGTATCATCGATATTCAGCATTGGATATATGCTGTGGATCTAACCAAAATACTTCCACATTTAAAGCATGTATTTTGTTTTGACCAAGCCAGTTCTAATTGAAAGCAGCCTTGTTCTGCCTTGTCACATATATTGATCATCTTTCACTCTGTCAGTTGCCATATGAAATACCCTGAATTCATAACACTTCTCTTTCCTTAGGTTCATTTTGGGGAGAGATGTTAAAATACATATAGTTGCATAAAATTTTTTCTTTTTTTAAATTTTAAATATGTACCATATATAAACTGTTTTTTTTCCTTTTTCAGAAAGTCCTGAGATCATTTGATTTTTAAGTAGTAGTTTTATTAATTAATGGAAAATACTAAGAATGTGAGATGAAATTTATATATGGCTTTACATTTTGAATAAGGCATCTTTATATTTCAACATGCAATCTTAACATTGCATTTGATTTGTTACTTCTTATGCATTTGTTTCTTCAGCTGTTTTTGAAAGTCAAAAGGGAAGAAAAAGAAAATTAAAATCTCTCAAAACCTGACCCTTAAACCACAGCCAATCAAGGTAAACACCAAGTTCCTCTTTTCTGACATTAACTGAGTTGAATGGCAGTTTGTTATATGTGTTTCATGCTTTTTCAACTCAGTCTCAAAACATGTCAGAGAAAAGGGGTAAGTCTTCAAAAATTCATTTTCCAGTTAGCCAAAACAAACAGAATTGATTGTTTTTATGGTTTGTTTTAGAAATGAGTATACATTTAAAGATGGTGACAGCATTATATACTGACAGGTTATCACCTTTCAGCTCCACTGAGGAAGCTGATCTTTAATCCCTAAAGAATGCTTAATTAAAGCAGTTCAGTGTATATGACAGCTATCTGGAATATAAATTTTGAGGTTTAAACCCATGGAAAACATAAAATCTGAGTAGAAAATTGCTTTTGAGTTTCAAAAGCAATTCATTGTAGGAACATTAACTAAGATCAGTTTTTCAATTAGGTGACATTTTAATAACCTGTAAGTAATACATATTTTCTTCATTTTTCTTGAAAGTGAAAAACTTTGTCAGTGTTTAGGTCCAAGGAATTCAAAAAGACAATGGAAGTAAAAGTCGAAAATACCAGTGTTTAGAACTGGCAATTGTGAAAACCTAAATATAGAACCAGTCTATTTCTGTAGTGATGCTAAAACTTTATAGCAAATAAAATAAAAGCCTAATAAAATTCATGTACTGTAAAACTTTTTGTGTAATCAGCTAATGAACTGATTCCTAAGGAATTCTAATTCCTTTTAATATTGTCATAAGTAAGCTGGAATTCCACTGCAATATGTGTTTTCAGATAAAAACTCTGTTGAGGAAACCTTGAGGATGTTCTTATAAACTTACTAGTTATATTGCAAAGCAATGTAATGGAAATGGGACTTAAGAAATATTTTAAACAAAAGGATTCTACTAAATTTTCAAACAAAGATATTTCAGTGTAAATCCTAAGAAAGCTAAGCCAAGCACAGCTGAAATTTGAAATGCAAACAATAAGTTTTAGAAATCAAAACCTTAGGGGTAAGAATTACATCTTAAACAGACAGGCCTGATATCTACGGACCTGTTATCTCCAGCTAGGGTTTTTAAATAGAAAGTGCAAAACTTGCATGTTATGCTGGTATCTAGTCTCTTCAGATTTCAAGATCTACTGTATTAATACCTGGTGATTTCTGTTAATTCCTGAATGGGAAATGAATGGCTTTGAGAGGCTGAAATTAGCCCTCATTTGAGAAGGAGCTTGATTTTGATGATCTCCCTTCAACCCAAATTTTTCTTATGACTCTGTCCTGAACATCCTTGTGGATCTTTTCTGCTTTCTCCTTTACTTAAAACAACTAATTTGCTGAGCCAACAGCTGTCTTTTAGTGGGTTTCTTAGAGTACACAAGCCATAATTCATAACCTAATCCCGTGACATAATCACAAAATCAGTTTCTGTCTTTGGAACTTAACTATATATCAGGTTCCTGCAGCAAATAAATATATTTCTTCTAAAAATTATACTATGTTAAATTATACCTCAAGCTGTATGTAACTAAGAGCTTCCTAAAAGTTGTCAAGCATCTTTGCACCCAACCATTAATAATGGCATCTTTAGGGAACAAGTGCTGTAGATATATGAGGAAAAATTGTTCTAGAGTTTCAGGTATCTCATTCTTCAGCTTTCTCAGGTATGCATGTTTTAGGCAACAGCTCTGAATGTCATATCCATGTCTTAATTCATGTTATATCACACTGAAGTGAATAAAGGAATATAAAAAATTAGTGGTCCTTAAATGATAAAGTACAGGCCAGCTGAAATTGGTGTGTTTGTTTAAAAATGTATTCTGATAGACATTCACAAAAAATAATGCAACTTCTTCTGGAATGCAACTGAAAAAACAAACAAACAAAACCAAACCAAACCAAAACAAAAAACCCCCACCACAATTAATAAAAATACTTTCTTAAGTTTTTAAATTCAGGAAAAATAGCACGTCGGCTTCTATATATAGTGCAATGCTAGTGACCCTCATTCAAGTTTGAATGGAGTCTATAAAAAGTAATTAAATTTAGTGCATATATCTTTAGTATATCTGTGTATTAAATTTTATTTTTAATGTATGTGGAAAGATTCCTTTTGCTTGTGATGAAAAATTTGAAAGTGTGACATTTTCTTTAATTACAAACTCAGATGTGTTTAATTGCACAAATTTGGCCTCCAATTTGACAGTTCTGTCTCTTAGAATCAATGGTTAGTCTCGAGGGTACCAGCCTGGTCATCAAGATCAATATTTAAAAAATATAGCTTGTCAAGACCTCTTGGACCTTTATTGATTCAAATAGGGTACTGCAGAGAATTTAATAATTGTGTTACAGCTGTTGGCCAACAAACAGAAGCTTTTTTCATTGATTTCAGTAGAGGCAGATGAATAACACAAACAAAATTACCCTAGACATTGTAGTAAGACTTGTTACAGAGCTTCCAAAGTGTGTTTGGGAGGTGTGGTGGTTGCATGGAAGAACTTTTGGGCAGACTAAAGTGGATTCATGTTTCTAAGAATGCAAATTGCTGAAACTGACTCAAGAGAAGGATTTTTGCTTTCCTTTAAAAAAGTATACCTCATTTTGCCAACCTGGGCAAAACCCCCTAGTTTTTCTAAAACTACATGAAGGTTTTTATAGTATTAAGGTGTTTCTCTCCCACATTTTTATCCCAATGCAATGTAATTTGAAAAAGGAAGATACTTTAAAAAGATCCCCATTTTTCTCAGTAACCCTTTCTGTGTCCCTGTCTTTCAGTGCCTCCTCCTCAAACTGAAAATGTCTGTAGTTCTAAACAAAGAAATCCCTGTAATTTACTCCTACTCACTGGGAAATTAAAACTCTTGTTTTTGAACCTTTTGTAAATAAAAAATTTTACAGAGTCTAGTAAGGTCGAAGCTCTTAATTATCTTTAGTGCTTTGAAAAGTGCTTGGAAAGAAAATTCCCAATGGGTCAGAGACCACTTCAAAGAAAACAAAAATGACTCTTAGGACTTGTTTTTATTTGGAATTTATTCTTTAGGTTTTTTATTATAATAGTTTAAGAGGAATTAATAATATTGATAATGAGTAGTTAAAGAGGATCCTTTTAGTTCACTGAGGGAAACCAGAAAACCCCTGCATCTTGGTGTATCACCCTACTGTTTTCACAGGTAACATTTTCCTCCAGCTTCATTTCCCTTATACTATGACATATGGGATTTTTAAAGCCTTGGATATACGTTGCTAATATTTTTGAATGATTAATATGTGTAATATTTTGATTTAGCAATTGTAATAACTGAAAATAGAAGCATAAACTGTGCAATAAAATAATGGAAAATAATTATATTTGCTGAAGGCCTCCTATGATACATGAAAAAATCTGCACTAAACCAGACATAGGGATAGGAGCAGGGGAAAAAGCCGAGTTTTCCTATATTTTTTTCCCAATAGACAAAATCCTTCCATCTCAGAAATAGATTTTGAGCAACAAATTTTTCCCTTGTTTTAAAGCAACAGACAGACAGTCACCTATTCATAGCTGTGGCCTTGTGGATGTAAATGTAGTGCTACTAGTTCCCACTTACTGAATCTATTCTCCATCCTATTAGAAAAGCAGAAAACCACTAAGGAGTTGCATTTCCCCTCATCTCCTGCAGAGACCGAAATATTGAGAGCAGCACAAATTAAGGCCCAGAGGGGCAAAGGAAGACATATAGTCTTGTCACTCCCTACATGCAGACTGCAATCAGCAGAAGAATGTTCCTGCAGTCTCTCCAATGCTCTAATCACTAGAGTGTGAACTGGGACCAACACTGGAACATGCTCATAGGGAACCTTTACTCTCACAGTGCTCATGCTCTTGCCAACAGTTTATGTTTAGAAGCAGACTCAATATACTTTCAGCTCCATGCTGAAGTTAGTTTTGGCTTCTCTATTTTGTATTATGGCACTTTTTTATTATGCTGAGGTATGGAAACACAGCTGTATGGCTGATGACTGTTTAGATTATTCTAGTGTTTGCTTTGTTTAACAAGCTATATTCATTTACTGGAACTCAGAATCCTATATGTTATAAACAGCATTTTGTGTTTAATTTAGCCAAATAGAATTGAGATACCACTGTGATACCTGGCTTAACATAGTTTCATCTTACTGAAAAAAACCTTACAGGTAATGAAAGGGCAAATTATAAGACTGTGTCTTTCACTCTGTTCCTTTCAGTTGCATCTGAAAAAAGCAGCTGCATTTTCTATCCAACTACTGAGTCTGACGCTTAAATGTCCCTGATGAATCAATTATCTTCCAGTGGAATTTATTTCTCACTTTGCTACATGTGACCATCAATTCAAGGTCTTAACTCACTTCTCTCTACCTTCCACGTCTATTGCTTTTTTAAGACATATTATTATTGCTTCATGTATCTGGAGGGCAAAACAGCAATCAGACCTTCATTATACTGAGCATTACCCAATCCAGTAAGGATGGTGTTGGATGAACAATTTATCCAATAGCAATGCTGGCCTAAGCAGCAAGGCACTCTCCTTCATCTTTCTCTGCCACAGCCCTTGCACACTCATCCCAGGCTCTATTTTGATCACTTGCATGCTTCCAGTGCAGATACTGCACAAACTGCCTATTGACATTCCCACCAATGGGTAGGATGTATGAAATGCTGTTCTGCCACTTCTTGCCACCAACTGTATAAATTCTGGGATAAGGCAAAGAAAACAGGATAAAATGCTACCCTGACACTCTTTTTCCTCTTTTCTGTGTTAGACAACATGCAGATTATTGTTCTGATCTTGCTTGATAAACCTATTTTCCATCTGCAGTTTAAAACCAAAGTTAAATTCCTGCTCTTTAATTCCCATTATCCCACACATTTTTCAAGGTAGGTGGTAAAATCTTGACACTTTGACACTAGTTACCATTTATTCTGTTAATCATTTGTCTGTTTTCCGAACAATATCTAACTTCAGGCGTAGGATGCATCCAACTATTCCCATCAGCCCTCACCCTTCTTCTGTAACCCTGTTCTCTCTTTACTCAATAAGCCTCTATGCCTACCATTCTGTTGTGACAAACAAGTTAGACATAGATTTTCAGTCAGAAAGGCAGATGTCATTTCAGCATCAAGAAAGAAGATACAAAGTAGAAGGAGTTAACAATGTCTCTCATGTATTACTCACAGCATGTTGTAGATTAATGAAAAGTCATGTGATTCAAATACTGTGGCTAAATTACAACAGAAGTAATAATAATCAAAAATACTCAAGGATCATGAATGTTCATGAGTAATTTGTTTGGTATGTTATGGGAGAAGCTAAAACTAAGAGAAAATTATGAAATTAAGAAAATTAAAATGCATATTAAATACTAGGGAAGACATTTTTCCAAGCATTAAATATATTGCATAATATAATAATCAGTATCTACTGGGAAGTTAAAGGTGTTGCTTCTTTGAAGCATTTACATTTGCCTGGTAAGAGGTATGTCATGGCCTAGGGTCAGGGTGGCCGCTTAGACCTATAACAGACACTGTTAACCCCTCTCCCTCCCTGTAGGGGAAGAGAAAGGGAATAAGGGAGAGAGACTTAGCAATTGGAAAAGGAAACTAGAACAGATTTAAGAGAAATGAAAATAATAATAATAATAAAATGGAATACATACAAATATATACAAAACCAGTATCGAACCCAACCCCCCCTGATGGTAATTACATCACCATCACCACTGATGATGTGGAACAGGCACTGGGGGAGTCCCAGCCTGTGCCCAGCAACTGACAGGAGCTGTGTTCAGGAGCTGGATTCTGGTACCGGGTTCAGGAACACACAGATTGAGATCAAAGGCAGAACGGACAGAGTCCACAGATGCTCCGAGGAAGAAACCACAAGAGGACCTGAGCCGAGCCAAGCAACGCCAGCAAAGCAGGCCAAGAGGTTAAAAAGAGGGTGAGACCCTCCTGATCCCTCAGCTTTATACCAAATATGACATATATGGGATGGAATCCCTCGTTGGTCAGT
>JAAGNO010029255.1:0-11729 GCA_033439905.1 Ceryle rudis
TCTTTTTCTTACTGAGAGAGGTTAAGTACAGAAAAGGAAGAGAATTAAAATGAACCTGTCACACATTTGTTATTCTCCCCTACTCAGCAAAGAGTAGGCTGATTCAAGCCCTGACAGCCAGTTTTTCCAAAGGAATGCTGTGGGAAACAGTGTCAAAGACCTTACTTAAGTCCAGGTAAACAGCATCCACAGCCTTTCCCACATCCACTGAGCAGGCCATATTGTCAGTGAAGGATATCAGCTTAGCAAAGTAGGACCTGCCTTTCAGAAACTCATGCTGACTGGGCCTACTCACCTGGTTGTCCTGTGTATGCTGTGCTGTGGCACATAAATGCAAGGAGAATGTGGCATAGCAGAATGTGAATGTAGACATTCTTATATAAGAGAAATGGATCAGTTACTTAATCCAGGATACTATCATCTTCTTCTTCGCAACTTTGTGTCATTCCTTCTTCATTAAAAATTTGGATTTTTAGATGTTAGATCATATCAGAACTTCACTCTCTCTGAATTGTCAGAAATCTTTGCTAGAAATTTCATTCTTACCCAGTGGTCTATGCTACTAAGTCTAGCCTAAAATATTGCTAAAATAATTTTTCTCTGGAGTATCCTGACACTTATATTCTGATCTTGGAAAAATCCTACAATGATTCTGAAAATTTGGTGCCTTCAATGAGATTGATTTTTTTTTTTTTCTGTGTAGTGGGTAAAGAGTTTCCAGGAAGTGGAGGCTCCTACTTGTGAAACAATTTATAATTTTCTAATCTGCTTGCTCTTCATCCTTCAACTCAGTTGTCTAGAATGTTCCTGCCTCATTTCTGATGCCACAAAAACCTGCACTTAGTTCTTTTTGGGCTTAATTCTCTGTGGTACCAGTGTGAACTGGGGTAGGCTCTTTGATTTCACTAAAGAGCATTAACACATAACTAGTAGGAATGAATGGAGTCAATCATGCTGGGTTAATCTCCCACTGCGATTATCAGAAATTCTATCTTCAAAGGGATTGAAGAGTTCACTACCTGTAGAATCAGTTTTCTTCATAATATGTCATGCTTGTAGGCTCTGATAAGAAAGAAGAAGGGTGATTACAAAAATAAAATCTACATCTGTACACACATGTGTCTTCAAGGGTGTTTGTTTAAATTTTTTAGCATGAGTCAGAAAATGGATTTGAACATAAAATATGCTGTCCCCAAACAGACAATATCAATTGTTTGAGTTGTGCTGGGATGGATCTGCCATTGCTTTGACTAGTCACCATAATAATCACCCAAGGAACTGATTTTACTGTAGCACTCTCCCAGGATTAAGATATATGTTTACTTTGCCTCTTTGCACCAGAAATCTGGAATGTGTCTGTTGCAACAAAATAATTTTATGAGTGCCAAAATCATTTCATTTCCATCGCTGAAACTCAAGTAGAATCATATCTCAGAACCCAAGCTATTCTGGTTTGACCATTAAAGGACATAAACCTGGAAGCAGAGGAGAGGGTAAAGAAAGGAAAATAATGGACAAAACATTCTCAGAGAAAATATTTGGAGTCACCTGTAACTGCTGAAAAGAGTTCATTTTGTAAGAATGTAAATAAAATGTTGACATATTTGGTTTTTCAGCTCTTCAGGGGTTCCTCCACTGTCCCTAAACTCATCTCCTTCTTTCTTATTCCAGTGATAACTAACTGTGGGAGCATCAAGATTTTAGGCAGTTTGATTTGTCAACAGCTTTTTAAATGAAGATTTTTGTGTGTGTGTGTGTCTTTTAGGAACCCTGGATGTTTTTGGCACTAAGAACCATCAGTGTGACGAGAGGAAGACGGAGCAGTATCTAAATCTGTCCAAACACATCAGTGAAAGATGACAAAGGTGGTGGAAAAGGAACACATGAAAATGCCTTCATCAGGTATGTTCTGGTGCATGTGTAGTCTAAAGATTCCTTCTTGAATCCTCAGTAAGAACCAGTGTTGTGTTTGAACAGTGCAGAGACTCTTAGCACAAAAAGCTCTGAGAGGATAGAACTTAGGTTTTTTGAACTTCCATGTTGCTGAGAGTGAGAGACGCATTTTTTTAAAGACTTACTGGTTAAATTAGAAGTTTTCTGAGGTCTATAAAGGCCTCCTCTCTGGTTGCAAAAAAAATCCCCCGGCTTTGCTGCCTAACTTCAGTTCCTGATTCAAAGCAGGAAGGCAATAAAAAATTTCAAAGAAAAGGAAGTCTCAGTATTATCTTAATACAACTAAATATTTTCCTATGGATACATTCTCAGCAACAGCCTTTGGTTAACTTTGTGTTTGTTAAACAGTAGTAATGGTGAGCAGTCTGGCAGATACCTGGCATAGAAAATTAAATTTAGACGATGTAAGTGGCATGACATCATAACCTTTAGGCTGTCAGACAATTTTCATTATAACGATAGGCAGCAGTGTCAACTTGACTGATAATGAATCCTGTGCAGCCTGTTATTTTAGGAAAGAAGTGTAGATACTCATTTGTTCACAGAAGAGCCATGCATCATTTTCCTCACTCAGGCCTTATTCTGTGAGTGCAGCTGGAGTTTTTCCTGAGTGAAGATTGCATTATGAAGTGGACAGCATGGAAATAGGAGGGTGGCCTTTTTTCAAGGGATGCTTCAGAAACTGTGGAGTCACAATCCAGTAATTTAAGTGGTCTGTCATTGTGAAAACCTGTGCTACATATTTTTTTGAGTTAAGAACTTCATTAAAAGATAAAGAGCCATGTCTTATGAGGTGACTTTTTAAGGAAGGATGTTTCCACTGAATCTGTGCATAATGCTGGAGATAAGGAGTATTCATAGTTTTCTTTGGTCAGGAAGGATCATTCAGTCTAGCCTTCTGTATATTACGGGCCAAGTAGACTTCATGTCGCCTTTCTTGTATCGAATCTAACACCTTGTGCTGGACTGGTTTATTGGCTCATGCTCAACAAGAAATTGTCAATCTGCCACTTCTTTGGGTAGTTCGTTTGAAGTTGTTTGTTGTTGTGTTTTTTTTGTTTGGTTTTGGTTTTTTTTTTTTAAATCTGTGCTGTTTATAAATTTTCCTTATTGTATTAATTTTGATTTTAATCTTTGGGAGTTGCTCCTCGATTTGTCTTTTTGAATTAGACTGAAAGAGTCCTGTAGTAGAATTCAACAGGAATCTATGTGAAACAATCAAATTACTCTTATTATACTAGTGATAAAACTGGTTAATGTCTTTAGTTTCATTTAAAGTTGCACTGAAAACCTTTTTTACCCTGGTTCTATACTTACTTTTGTAATACTTCTCTGTCTCTTAATCTTCTCAAGGAAACTTGTCTTCAGCTTTTTTTTCAAATTATTGTGGAACAAGGAACAAATATTGTTGCACTAAAAAGGAAATAAAGACTCCAACATTGTTTAGAGGAAAAAAAGATTAACTATTCCAAAAAATTTTAAGCCTGGATTACACTTAGAGATTCAGTGGGGGAAGAATATCACTGAAGTCTGTACATCTTAAAGGACAGCTGGAAGCGTAGTGTACATTTCTTCTGTGTAACAGCAAAATACTGGCCAAAGTATTTTGACTACCTTGCACTTGAAGATACCAAGAGTGATTTACTGATATTATTAAGTAGGCTATGCAACACTGTGTTGACAAAGATAAATTAACATCCTCTTCCTGCAGAGGAGAAAAGAGGCAGACTAAGTGACACAAGGAAGTTGACATGAACATAAGGACAAACTGAACCAAGAAGCCCCAAAGCTCCATTTCTTGGGTTCTCTAGTTGATGCCCAGTAATAATTAACAGGTGATGGGTTTGAAAAATATCATGTGACATTTTTTCTTGGAAAAATCATAGAATAATTTAGTTTGGAAAAGACCTTTAAAATCATGAGGCCAACTGTAAACCTAGCAAGTGTTGCTTTGTGTTAAATATAGAATTATCATACCAGTTGTGAGATCTTCTCATATAAGTGAAAAGAAGTGCAAAAGTGCTACAGTTACATTCAGCATAATTTGAAGTTTAAATCCTATTACTTTTCTTAGCACAAGTCTGTTCTTGGATGTAGGTGTAATTGATCATTAACGCAAGACATACTGCTGTTAGGCGGAAAGGCAATTCATCTCATGTTAACTTCTTTATTTCAAAGACATAAAATACTCCAAGTAAGATGAAAATGAAGTGTTTAAAAGTCCCACACTGTGAATCACACTGATCATTGCCATACTTTTTCCATTTCCAAGAGTGAAGGATATTATTTACTTTTAAGAACATTCAAAGATTTCAGCTGTGATGAAATAGCCACCTTGTGCTTTGAAAGAAAATGTGTGACAGCAGATGTTCCATTATGTCTGAAAGGCTCTGAGGTACCAAGTCAGAAGACCAGTAATTAGCGTTTATGCACACAGTAGGGTGCCAGATAAGAGAGTAGTAGCAACTAATGAGAAAATGGTGGTTTAAGAAAATATCCAGATTAACTGAATTGTTTATACAATCATAGAATCATTATGTTTGGAAAGGACCTCTAGGATCATCAAGTCCAATCTTCATCCTAACATCTCTCTAACCACTAGACCATAGGCTCAAGTGCTACATTTACTTGTTTTTTAAACTCCTCCAGGGATGGTGACTCCACCACCTCCCTGGGCAGTCTGTTCCAGTGCCTAACCACTCTCTCAGTAAAAAATTTCTTCCTGATATCTAATATAAACCTCCCATGATGCTACTTGAGGCCATCTCCTCTCATTTTATCATTAGTAGTTTGGGAGAAGAGACCAAATCCAGCCTTGCTAGAACCTCCTTCTAGGTAGTTGTAGAGAGCAGTAAGATCTCCTCTTCTCTAGACTAAACAACCCCAGTTCCCTCAGCCTCTCCTCATAAGGCATGCTTTCCAGACCCCTCACCAGCTTTGTTGCCCTTCTCTGGACCCACTCCAGCACCTCAATGTCCTTGTACTGTGGTGCCCAAAACTGGACATGGTACTCAAGGTACAGTCTCACAAGTGCCGAGTACAGGGGCACAATCACCTCCCTACTCCTGCTGGTCACACCATTTCTGGTACAGGCCAGGATGCTGTTGGCCTTCTTGGCCACCTGGGCACACTGCTGGCTCATGTTCAGCCGGCTGTCAACCAACACCCCCAATACCAATGATAGGTATCACCAAAGAACACAGGTACAGTGATTTGATCAGGCACAGTAGAGATGTGCACATGTCACAGAGAATTTATACCAATGTGTACAAACTCTTCTGCTGTAATAAAAAATGCTCCATAGGTTTTAGTAGAGTGAAGTATTTTAATAATAGATTCTTGCAGCAAGATTCCCCAAAGCATCCCATATGCTTATAAATACATACGAGTTATACAGTCACATTTATTATTTACGTTTTGGTGACAGGAATGGAATTACAGGTTAAAATTATCTATCCCAAATCATAAGAGAAGATCTAAGTTTTTATGCTACAATTCTCCTAATGTGTATTAGAGAAGTGGAATTGTTTCTTCTCCCTGTGAAGCAGCAATTGAAGCATTCTTAGTATGAACAAAGCAAATAATAAAGTATGAATTGTTACTCCATGGATTAAGCTGCTGTCAGAATTTAAATCCTGCTTGATGTTGTTACAAGGAGCTATCGGAGGCTTCTACCTTTAATTTTAATCTGCGCAGATTCAAATTAATTTAGGCTAAGAAAGCAAAATCTGAAATAATGAACAGCTTGCTTTAAGCTGATTTCAAAAGAAAACTGCATATTGGGGCAGAGGTTTTAAGACCCTTAGCATCCAGCAGAAAAACATTCTCTATTCACGTACTTGGCTTCTATGCACCAGGTATAATTTTCATTAAAAAGTACTTGTAATTTTGTTTCAATGGAAAAAGTGGCTTTTGCTTCTTTGGTTTAAACTAATAAAAGCCTTAGAAAACAGCAACAGAAGTGCTCAAATAAATCCATGTTCTATATATAAATGTCAGTGTGAAATTAAAGGTTTCATGTAGTTTTATTGAGTGTCTACAAATTCTTTGACACTTCCTATCTCACAAATTTTTGTGGGTTTTATTTTGGCTTAGAACAATCAACCAATTTTTTTTTTTTTTCCAATTGAACAGTCCATACGATATGAAAAGAATTCAATATCTAGTGCTACCTTTCTGAAAGTGCTGGTGAGCTCAGAGAAGGGGAACTCAGGTTTGCGGGTTATGTATTCATCTCATTTTGAACCTTGTGCAGGTTTAGACAAATCACCTTCATTTCTTGTTCTTTAGCTCCCCAAACACAAAAGGGAAATATATGTTTCCCTCCCTCAAGCAAAAGCTGAGAGGCTCAGATGGAAACTACTGGAGAAGGACAAAGCATTGTGCAATATTATTAGCTTTGTTAATCCAGGTCAGACCATTTGTTTCTCACAAAGGCTGTAATGGAACTGAATTGCTTCTGTTCTGCTATTTGTATTTCCTCAGTGTTTTCCATCCTGTCTCCAAAATGAACAATTTTAGCTGTTGCTAAAGGGTTTAAAACTCTTGATTTGTGGCAATAACTCCCACAAAAATGCATTATGGGTACTGAAGTGATTAACTTGAATGGGCAGAAAAAGGCAACCTAACTGGCAATTGCATTCCTACGTCTGCCCCTCAGCCTAACACCTGCTTTACTGACTCATTGCTCCATCCCAGAGAGCTTTAATCATCAGTAAGAGCCATTCAAGCATTTAATGGAGCTCTTTACATTGAAACAGCTTTCTTTGCTCCTATCTGTCTTTTAGGCTTCTTTTGCTGGAGACAAGTCTTTCTAAAGGATGTTTTGCTATGACTCTACTCAGTGAGGCCCTCCATGTTCCCCTGGATAGCTTTGCTGCCCCTCACCTGCAGATGGAAAAAGTACCCAATAAAAGAAAATCGTAGTTTATTTCTTTATTTCAGATCAAACATTAAGAAAGTTCAGCTAGTTGTTGCATGTATTAAGATGTTGCTGTAAAGCTTTGTTTTATAAAACTTGCAGGGGCTTGGAGAATTTTAGCAGGCTGTACTTTTTTTTTTTTTTTTGTATGATTCCTATGGGTTTAGACCTTGTACTAGATTATACCTACAGGCACACTCTAATATTAAAAGTAACAAATTATTTTTGATTCAATAGAATTTTAAAACTCTCAGAAATACAGCCCCTGAGCATGGAAAAAATCCTAGGAAACACATGAATTTAGAATTAAACCCAAGTCACTGTGCAAATAACACATGGGTAAGATCAGTGGCAATAAAATACTTGAATAAAGTATAAGCTGTTTCATTGAAAAAAGGTATAATTGAAGCATTAATTATTGAAGATCCACATATAAATTCACCTCTTTACAGACTTCTGTATGGACAGCATGATTAAGCTGCGAGCTTAATCCTGTTGTGGGAAAAAGTGTGTCAGTCTTTTAACAAGGAAGCAGGAACATTCTCATTTAAGTCTTTCTACCTCCAAGACCCAGTTGAGTCAGTAAAGAATAAACATAACTTCACTGGACCTAGAGATTGCAGTCCATATGGATGTAAAGTTGCAATCTCAAAGTCCTGTGGAGTCGAAACCTTTTTTCTTTTCAAGGCTATGAAAATTATTCTTCTGAATTTTAGCCTTTGGAATTCAACTTATATAAATAATGATCCATGTTTATTTCTCATTGGTTAGTTTCTGAACATCACTGTTCTCTGAGTCCTGGCTGCACCAAACTTTCTCCTCCTGTTGTGATACACAGAACTCTTTTGGGTTTCCAAAATTACCGATTTTAGACTTTGAAGACTCAGTCCTGATCCTTTTTAAATTGGCTTAATCCTGTTGTCAGTTAGGGTCTGCTTCAAATTGAAGGAAATATCCTATTAAATATGCAAAGGTAAACTGTCACTGTATTTCTTTCATTTTAGGCTTGACTCTTACTTCTCTGAAAGGTTACTGGCTGTCAAACTGTATTCAACAGTAGTTCCATTTGTATAAGGAGAAGGGTATGATGTAGTTTCAGCCCGAGTCTTCCAGTCAAGGAAGTTCAGAACTTGACTTCATGCTCCAGTTCCCTTTTTTGCTGCAGCCCCCGCTGTTGTTCAAAGTATCAGTGTCTGCTCTAAACAGGAGCAAGATAGCCTCTCCAAAGCACTCTGAAAGCATTTATGGATGTGTAATTACTGTGTAATAAATACTGTGACTATATGCCATTGCTGAGTGGTGCTAATGCACATAACTCAGCAAAAAGTAGTTTATTTTAATTATCTTTATTTGCTTGCACTTCTTGAATGAGGAATGCTTTTTAAAATTTAAAAATATGTGCCAGAGTGGATATACAGTCCGGTAATAGTCTGTTAGCTTTTGCATCAATATCACAGTTTTCCAGAAGGATTGGAATTAATTTATATTTAAGACACCAAGCAACTGATGTATTATGGTGTTTGACCAATTTTTTCCATAATACATTGTTTACAAAGTCTGTGATTTTATTCAGGGGCTAAATTTTGTGGATAAAGCCAGATCTTTCTCTGATGTCAATCAGTCTGCCACCTCATGTGACAAATAAAAGCAGGTTTTGCTGTATCATCATTTATGGAAACAACAGGGAGATAGCATAGATGAAAAAAGGATCTCTCTTTCTGTGGCATTTAAAGTCTTTAAAAACATCTTACGGGCCCAATTACATGCTTGAAATAGCTGAAGAAGATACCGGTCAGCTGTTACTTGTCGCAGATATGTGTTGTGGCAGCCATCTCCTTCTGGTAAACCCTTATCAAAAAAGCCAGTGGGAACCTGCAGCTTCTCTCCATTTAAACTAATTGATTTTCACATTTGGATCTAATTGCAAGCCATAAACCCCTTAGATAACATGGAAAGATTATTCTATGGCCCGTTTGGTTTTGAAGAAATAAATGGGTGCTTCCACTTACTGCACAGACTCAGAGGTAATGATTTTTCCATTCTGCTTTCTGTAGTCACTCGTCTCTACTAACTGCTTAAAACTCAGGGGTGCCACAATGTTTAATGCTAATGTTTAAGCCAACCTATAGTAAATATGGCCTTGAATTTATACCCTGAAGTCTAGGAGACCAGATCAACCAGGGAAAATCTGAAAGTTTTGTTTAATTCTGTAGCTTTGACTTGTCCTAAATTCATAACAAGAGTTAGGCTATGTTTCTGACTGTGATTCATGTTTTTCCAGATGGGTACAAGCCATCATTTGCCAAAAGCACAGCATGTTTCATCGTGAAATACAGAAAAACACTGCATGCTAGCATGTCAGAATGCTTTTAACTGAAAAATAAGACAGGTTTCTGTCTGAGATTTATGCAGCCTTTCCCCTTTGGGTTATCTATTTAGGTCAATATAAGTGCTGGGAGGGATCAAAAGAAACATTTAGATTAACCCCAAGAGGTTATTGTGTTTATTGGCATGTAATGGTATCTCCAAGTAGAAATATGTGCATACTCACAAGCTGGGAAAGAGATTCTCCTACATTGCATTTGACTGGTGATGCTTGTTCTACAGTGTACAGAAGTTGTTGCTTTCTAGGGTTGTTAATCCATGGAACTAGATAATTCACAGATAAAAAGATTTTAAATGGTATTTTTGGCCTTTACAGTGGCTCAGAGAATGGGACTCAGTGTTGTCTGGTGTATTTTTTACGGAACTGTGCAAAATAGTTTAGATAACAAACCTGGCTCAGATTTGTACCTCTCTGTAAATTCTAGCTGTTTTACGCTGCTTGTTCAGCAGCTGCCTTTCTTCATACCTGCATTTTGGCAAAGAAATTGCGTCAAGTCCATATACAGTAAAAACACTTGGAAAAAAACCCCAAACAAAACCAATCTCTTTGCATTTCTGTTTGTGGATCAGAATCAGATTGTAAAGAAGTCTGTTTCTTCGACCAATGAGGCTATTCACATCTGGAGTACTGTGTCCAGTTCTGGGCCCCCCAGTTCAAGAGGGACATAGAATTGCTTGAGAGAATCCAGCGCAGAGCCACAAAGATGATTAAGAGCGTGAAGCATCTCTCTTATGAGGAAAGACTGAGGGAGCTGGGGCTTTTTAGCTTGGAGAAAAGGAGACTGAAGGGAGACCTCATCAGTGTTTATAAATACATAAAGGGTGAATGCTGTGAGGATGGAGCCAGGCTCTTCTTGGTGATGCCTGATGACAGGACAAGGGGCAATGGGTGGAAGCTGAGGCGTAGGAAGTTCCATGTAAACATGAGGAGGAGGAACTTTTTCACTGTAAGGGTGTGACAGAGCACTGGAACAGGCTGCCCAGGGGGGTTGTGGAGTCTCCCTCTCTGGAGGTACTCAAAACCTGCCTGGACGTATTCCTGTGTGACCTGGTATAGGTGATCCTGCTCTGGCAGGGGGGTTGGACTGGATGATCTTTCGAGGTCCCTTCCAGCCCTTGACATTCTGTGATTCAGCAACTTAGAAGATGGTGTTGGATATATCTATATGCAGTCTCTCCCTTGTGGATCTTTGCATGAAACCATTTGTCATTTCATTTCATGTAATTATGCACCAATGAAATGGGAAAATGGCAACAGTTCCATATTTTTTGACACTGCAGCTAATTCATAGGGTGCTGCTTTCCTTCAGTGTCATTATTAGGAAAAAAGAAATGTGAGAAATGAAGGAGAACTACAGTATTTCAATTTTTTATGCTGAATTTTCAAAGTTTGCTCAGAAAAGCAACATAGAAGATTTATAGCAACACTGAATCCTAAAGACATAACTGCTTTTTTTTCCCTTTTGGTCCTTCCCTGATTCTACTGGGGCTCAGCCACCATAATGTGTGTTACAGATTTCCAGGAAAGCCAAATAAGTGATCATTTAGGGCATATGGAATTGACAGTAGAGACACTTTTACTGTGATTCTGAGGAGCCAGGATTGTCTGAGACATTGCATTTTTGCATAGTCTCTCACATTGGAACAACTACTGTCCTAAACAGTGTCCTTTTTGCTTCTCTTTGTGCTTCATCAGGGAAACGCATATACAGTGTGAACATCCCATAACAACACTTCTAGGAAATGGGATGCTTAGATGGGATGTAGTGTCCAAGGAGATGTTCCTGCCCCTTCATTGCTCTATCTTTTTATTCACTATAATTTCTTTTCTGAATGCCTGGCTAAACTTCTGTTCTCTCTACCACAAGGCTTGGATTGTAGTGGAGCAGCTCTGTTACCTCCTAAGTTTTGTCTCCACTTAAAGGGTACTTCATGGCTTCCCAAATTGTGTGGAATAACAGAAGCCTATTTGAACTTGTTTACTGGCTTATCCTGTGGGGAACTGAAAGGCACAAAGTGTCTTTTGTCAGGGAGAGATAAAACACATGCTGTGATTTGAAGACAGATTGCTCAGAGGAACTTTGGCTAGAAGGTGCCTGGGAGAGATAGCAGTTAACTTTGATTAGATTTGGGTCTTGATTCCTTATCTTTTATCATGCTAATGACAATTATGTCCATGTTACCATAATGGTGCTGAGTTAAGGAAGCAGTGGTTTTCTCCAAACTCAAGCATCTGCGAGTTTTTCTACTTTAATATGCATTCATCTTTGCTATAATCAGAGTAACATGTAATAAAAATCACCATATTAGTTATGAGCTGTCTACAGTGAAGAATTTAAATTACTGTGGTAGAGTGTTGGATTACATCAGAAAAGGGATACGACATGACAGGTGAGAATAACAAATGTGTGACAGGTTCATTTTAATTCTCTTCCTTTTCTGTACTTAACCTCTCTCAGTAAGAAAAAGA
>JAAGNO010029256.1:0-29899 GCA_033439905.1 Ceryle rudis
TTTCAAAGCTGTGGAGATGTGGTGCTGAGGGACATGGTTTAGTGGTGACCTGGCAGTGCTGGGTTAATGGTTGGACTTGATGATCTTCAAATCAATTCCAACCAACACAATTCTATGATACTATTTAACCTTTCTCAGCCCAAATATTTTCCAACATGGACCTCAAGGATGCTGACTGCTCTGGTGACATCCTCTAGAGAGGATATAAAGGCAGGACAGTGGGAGCAGTACCCAGGGCTGAGGCCACTGTGCTGTCTATCTCTCCATCCTGATTGTTTTATAAGGTCAAGCAATCCACCAGGAGTTTGAAATGTTCATGTAGGGTGGCCAAGGAGCTGTGAAGCATTCACATTGGCGAGAGTCTTGTCTTGATTAATCCTTTATTATTTTCACTGAGGCCAGCAGTGGGTTTGTAACCACAATCAAGAGGGTTCTGAGGTCATTGGAGTGCCAAGGAGGTTGACATGATGGATGAGTCCCTGGAGCCCTTGTGTTATTCACATGAAGGAAACACCTATAGCCATCAGGACATAGTTTGCTTTCTCCTCCTCTCTCGACCTGTCTGCTGAGTTTCCCAACAGGGGCTGGTGTTCATGATCTGCCCCAACGTATTGTAAAAGCATGTTGTTGAGTGTGGGGCTTCATGCTTCAGCTAAATTGTGATGATGTTACTGTCTGAAAGGAGCCATCTTGTATCTCTTTTACTCGAGCTGTGTGGTTCTGCCCTGTCCCTTGGACCAGCACTGACCATGCTCTGAGCCCATGGAGAGATGGTCTAGGGATGCTACCCAACATAGAGCACATCACTTTTGTGGTAAGATGGTTTAGCTCCTTCAGTGGGGCTGGATCAGCTCTGGAACCAGGCCACATGGGTGAGTTTGGAGAGAGGGTCCCCTCTGAGTGGCAGCAGCTATTTGGTTCCTCACCATTGCAAAGCTGCCTTCAAGAACTGGGATTCTCTTGGTTCCTTCAGTTCCATCAGTTCCCATGAGCTGGTTCACTCTGAGGGCATTGAAACACCTTCCCAGAGCACCTACATCTGGATGAATCATGTTCCCAAAGGTAGAAGGCAACCAAAGATGTACTGCCTGTGTCCTGAGGCCATGTTACTGCCTTGTGTCAGCGCAGCTGTCCTTGTGACCTGCCCAGAGACTGTCCCTGGGGCAATTTGCACTAAAAATCTAACTTCTGACTTTTCTGGAGCATTGAAGGGGTCTTCCCAGTTCCGTTCTCAGAGTCCCTTGGTCTAACTTGGGAAGTGCCCAAGGTTTTTTGTAAGGGGGAGGCATATGCCATCCCTGAGGACAGCAAAGCATGGCTGGACCAATGGTGGTGGCTCCAAACCAACATCCTGAGTGCACAGAAATGTGCCAGAAGGATGCTTCAGACATGAAGCCATCTTACCTCCTCCATCTCTAGGCATGTAGCAGGCTGATGGGATGCCTGTTACAATGTCCCAGCCTCTTCTTGCCTCCAGCCTGTCCTTAAAACCTCTTTTTCACCTGTTCCTTCCCCATTTCGATTTGCTTGTTTTGTTGTTTGTTGGTTTTGTGGGGTTTTTTTACTGTGTTGCTCTGTATTTTTGACCTCCTGCTTTTGACCTGTTGTCCAACTAACAAACATATAATTATCTCCTTCCTTTCACTTATGTCAAGGTTGAATGCTGACCAGGGAGGGTTTAGCTGGAAAATGCTGAAGACCCATTAGATCATCTGGTCCATCCCCAGGAGGGCCATCAGGATTGTTCCCACAAGGTGTCTGGGATGGAAACGCCTGCTGTTGAGGAGTTTTCATGGTGGTCCTCTGGGAAGAGCAGCAGAGCCCAGCATGTCTCCCTGACGGTGTATGAAACTCTGTGAAATTTCTACCTTTTGGTTCTAGTTAGTGCAGCTTAAGCATCCCCCTTTTCCCGGGAGACCTCTGCCCTCCCAGGTACAAGAGACCCTTCTTCCATCTGTCTACCATCTGTCTGTCTACTGAAGTCCCTGCAGTATCAGTGCCTATCTGCAAAGGGACAATGCTGGGCCTTTTGGGTTCTGCCAGCCCCCAGGGTAGGAGAAGAGGCAGTGACAACAGTCAGGTGATTGGGTAGGATGCAAACAAAGAAAAATGGTGCTGAAGGAGGAATGTCCTCACTTAGAAATTCCCCTGCTGAAACATATCAGGCGATGTCATCTCTCCATGCCGACAAGGCTGCATCCTCCTGAGGCTGGCACCAGCTTTCCCAAGCTGGTGAACTGAAAGCCAACACTGGCCCATTCCCCCATGGGACAGTAGAGACATTTATGTATCTCCTTCCAACCAGATAACCCATGTCACTAAAAGGTCAGGATGCAGAGCGTGTGTCAAAGTGGAGGGCTGAGAATGGACCCGGGGTTGGGATGCTGATGGTTCAACCCAACAGCCCTGTGGGTTGAGTGTTGAAGGGGAGATTGGGATGACTGGGGCTTTCATGACCCATCAGGGCTGGCAGAGATCTTGCCACCAATGCAAAAGCTGTTCCCATCACGCTTTCTTCCACCTAGGCTACCCTGACCAACAGGTCCATGTTCACATGAGCATTGCTTTGCTTAAACATAGAAACTGTCCACTCCAGGTCCAGCAGCTCCTGTACTGAACATAACCAGACGAAGCAGTGAAAGCTTTGCTGTTTGAGCACCGCTCAAATACAGCTGGAGGACAAAAAAACCCCACACTCTAGAAATAACCAAGGTGTGTTCAGAACGTGATCATGTACGATCCAATTTAAAGGGTAAAGTGTTCCAAAAGCTGGCTGCTGGTGATGAGGATTTGCTCTTTTCTGCTTGTATGCTGCACAGGGTATGGTGAGGGCTTGGACTCCAGTGTGATGGCCAGATGCTATCACACCAAGCATGGCAAGGACAGCATAACTGACCAAAGCGATCGTGATGACCTTTGAATTGTAGTCCTGAATGCTCCAGACCCTGCTCCTGTCCTGGAGAAGTCATGAATCCAACATGGGGCAACTGATAAATTGGTCATACCCATGAGGTTTTATTGCTGCCAGGTCAAAATGGAGTAAAATTAGCTTTTTTTTTTTTTTTCCAGTACAGTTTGCTGCTGAAGCATCTGAGATACCTCCTACAAAGAGGATGTTCTGAGGTCAGGAAGGGCAGAGGTGGGTGTTGAATGATGTGAGCTTCCTGCAGTGTTCGTCAGACAGCTCTGGTGGGCCTGAGTGAGTGAGTCAGAAGCCAAGGTGGTCCTGACCCCATCTTGGTGGCATGATGGGTTACATGGTGCAACCAAGATGGGATCGGGACCACCCTGCTAACTCCCCCAGACCCTTTTCTGGTTTCTCCATCTGAGCTCATTGTCATGGCCATACTTGAGCTTCTCCTTCCTCTTCCTGCACCTTCAGCCTCCAAAGCTGCAGGAAGCTGCGCATAGAACCAAAGCCCAAAGTGGTCTCAAAGCACCTAGAACCAAAGTCCCAAGGGGTCCCAAAGTCCCAAGTGGTCCCAAAGCCCCAGAGCCATCTTTCATCTGCTTATTTTGGGTCCTGTTCCCATCATTTGCTGTCATTTGTGGACAAATGTATCTTGGGGTGCATTCAGAAGAGTGTGGTCAGCAGGTCAAGGGAGGCTCTCCTCTGCTTTAATGAGGCCACCTCTGGAGTACTGGGTTCAGTTCTGGGATCTCCAGTTCAAGAGAGACCAGAAACTACTGGAGGGGGTCCAGTGAAGGACCATCTCTGTGCGACTGAGGAAAGGCTGAGAGCCCCGGGGCTGTTTAGCTGGAGAAGACAAGACTGAGAGGGGTCTGATCAATGCCTATAAATATCTAAAGGGTGGGGGGGGACAAGAGGATGGGGTCAGACTCTTGTCAGTGGTGCCCAGTGACTGGACAAGGGACAATGGGCACAAACTGGAACCCAGGAAGTTCCATCTGAACAGCAGGAGAAACTTCTTTGCTGAGAGGGTGTCAGAGCCTGGCCCAGGCTGCCCAGAGAGGCTGTGGAGTCCCCTTCTCTGGAGAGATTCCAAACCTGCCTGCACAATGCAATCTGGGGCCCCCTGCTCTGGGTGACCCTGATGGAACAGGGGCTTTGGGTGAGATAATGTCCAGAGGTCCCTTCCAACTCCCACCATGCTGGGATTCCACGTGATTCCTCCTTTAGAAAGACATATCTAGCATCTTTGGGATGTTCATGTTTAATCCCAACCCAGAGGGCCAGGTCCCGTTCTCTTCCACCATCCCACCCTGACATTTGCAGCCTTCCAGTCCTCCACAGTTAACCTGGTGACATCCTCCTCCTTCTGTTCCTCACCCTCCCCTCATCTCCCCATCTTGGTGCTCGCCCCCGCCAGCAGCCAAAAAGCCTCTTTTCAGGTTACCTCCGAGCTTTAATTGAAAGCAGGCGATGCTGCGCACAGGCGACACACAAACACGCCGAGACCCAGGAGCCACTCTGAAGCCTGACTCAGGTTGGGGAACCTGCCGGCACGTTGAGGGGCCGACAGATAATTAAAGTGACAATCGATCATGCGGGAGGAAGGGGGGGGACGGGGACACGGCAGCAATGAAGGAGGCAGAGATGCCTCTCCCGAGGAAGTCGTGGCAGCATCAGTGAGCAGATGGCCCAGAAGAAAACCCTTTTGGCCATCTCCAACCCATCTCTGTGGCCACCCTCGCTGCCTGACGTAGAGGGGTTTGAGGTCCCCCAGGTGCTGCTGGTGCGGTAGAGAAAGGCAGGGCTTGATCACTGGAGTGTTGTGGCATTGAAAAGCGCGAGCAGGAGCGAGACTTGTGTGTAGCACGTAAAGACAGATGGGCTAAAAATTTCTGAATGCTCATGAAAGATTCAGGGGCGTCACTTGTTAAATTTAATTGGGAGAAACTCAACTCGGTGCCTGACTGCACGGTTTGCTGGCTTTTGCTTAAGAAGTCAACTGACAAGCTTGTCGTGTGTGTATTTTTTTTTCCTCTACCTCCCTCCCTCCCTCCCTCCCCCTTTCACCAGCTCCTGCCCTGGGCTGCACCGTGAATAATTTTGGGAGCATTATCTCCTGCCTCTTGTTGGGGTAAGCACAGCACCCAGAGTCACAGGTACACAGGGAGGTGAGAGGTGTGGTTTTGATGATGTTGTTGGCTTGGAATCCAGAGATGGTAGGAGTTCAAGTGCTGCCTCCTCTGTAGGTTCCTTGCCTCCCCTCAAGCCAGTGATTTTGATCCAAAACCAGGAAGGGATGTAGGGTTTTCAATAAATGTCAGGTGCCAGCATAGATTTGGGCTGTAATCCTGCTGCTGTGGGGCTGGGACACTTTTCTTCCCCACCTGAATAGCTGGTAGAAGAGAGGGGAGGTGATTTTTCTCTGGAGCTGAGCTTTCCAGAGGGTGGAAGAAACCTGTGTGCAAACAGGGGTGACAATGAAGTTTGATGGCTTCTTCTCATAGGGGATTTTGAAAGTGATGGGTGTTTTCAGTGAGGAAATTCATGTGCTACTTGATTTTTATTTTATTTTTTTAAAAAAAGAGACACCAGGCGGGACTCATCCCTCCAAAAGCAGCTCTCTGCACTCATCATAGCTGCCTTTGCTGCCAAAGAGAAAAATAGGCCCTGCTGGAGGGACAATTCATCTCCTCTGAACTTTGATGTCTGTAGAAAGCCGGATGAATCACACCTGAAAATGCCTGCTTCTCCCTAATGACTCCAAGAGAACCTGCTGTCACTCCCACAGGTGTTCTCCTGCTCCACAGATATCCTTGGAGAGGTACTGTGGATCCTCCCCACTCATCTTCAGGTGTTTGATGCCAGGTGCTTGCTCCAGCCCCACGCCTGGACCTGGGACAAGACTTGCACAAGATCTCCACATCACGGAGCACTTTCCAGGTTGAGCTTGCATCCGGCCACAGTGAGGTGGGAGAAGAGACTTTTGGAAATCATGCAGCTCCAAATGGTCCTTTGCTCAAGGTGGGATGCTGCTGGCTGGCAGCTGTCACATCATATTTGATACCTGAGAGCATCTCAGGCATAACCTTAACTCTGGGGACTAGGGGCAGTGGCAGCGCTCACTCCGGCTGGTTGGTGGGTGTGGGAGCTGCTAGAGACAATGTGAAGGTAGTTAGCAGCCTGCCAGATGACCTGGTCATCACGTCACATGCATGAAGGACATGGAACACAACCCCTTTTAATGTGCTATGCATTTTCTGGTGGGATCTACCAGCCTAAGTGGAGCTATTCATGCCATTAAGGCTTTGTAAAATATAAAGTCGACACACCTTTCCATCTGACTGTTTTTCCACCTTCCAGTCTAACCATTTACCATAGAACCATAGAATCACAGAATGGTTTGGGTTGGAAGGGTCCTTTCAAGGTCATCTAGTCCTCAAGGACATAGGGTAGGTTACTCAGAGCCCTGGTCAACCTCACTTGGAAAGGTTCCAGGGATGGGGCATCAACCACCTTTCTGGGCAACCTGGGTCAGGGTCTCACCACCCTCAGTGTAAAAAATTTCTTCTTCATATCTAGTCTAAATCTACTCTCTTTTAATTTAAAACCATCACCCCTTGTCCTGTCACAACAGACCCTGCTAGACAGTCTCCCCCTCTTTCTGTCAGAACACTTAAAGTCCTGAAAGGCCACAAGAAGGTCTCCCTGGAGCCTTCTCTTCTCCAGGGTGAACAACTCCAACTCTCTCATGCTGGGCTCACAGCAGTGGTGTTCCAGCTCTCTGACCATTTTGGTGGCCTCCTCTGATCCTGCTCCAACAGGTCCATCTCTGTCTTGTGCTGAGATCTCCAGAGCTGGACACAGTACTCCAGGTGGGGTCTCATCCTTCTGTCCGTCCATCCATCCATCCATCTGTCCTTTTCCAAGGCTGTCATTTAAGTATCTCAGTGTCAAATTCTCTTCCCCCTCCATGCCACCATCTGTCTGGGAGATGTGTTGTCCTCCCCAGTTAGCTTCACATGACAAGACTGCTCTTTATCTTAAATGGTTTGATCATTTGAGTAGAAGGATCTGAGGCCCTTTGTACTGCAGGGCCAGGACAAACAGCTTCGTGAATTTTCCTAATCACTCCTTTTTCTTCTTGGTGAGTATCAGAACATTGGCACAGCATAAAGGTGAGTTCTCTCTGATAGTCCAAGATGTGTTCAAACATCAGTTTGACAAGATCATGACAGAGTGTGGAGCTATAGAAGTGTCTGCACCTTGTTGCAGCTGGTAACCAGTTGCATACAGTGGACTGGTTTAAGCTTTGCCTCTCTGCAGCCTTACTGGCCATGCAGCCAGAAGGCAGCACACGTGAAGTCAGCTCTCCTTTAGGAACCATCAGCCCCCATGGACTCAGCTGCCTTTGTGTGACACCTGGTCATCATATCACTGAGTAGCTTGATGAGGTCAGTTATCAAGAGCCCTTTGGTTCCCCTTGAAGGGTTTCCTGTAGGTGGATTAGACCAATTGTTTCACTGGAGTGGGTTTATGAAATGAATCTGGCCCTGTGATAAATCAGCCACAAACAGGCTGTGAATTTTTCTTTTATGTGTCTCAGTCCATGATCCTAGGGTTAAAAGGTGGCTTTTGATGGGCACCTGCACATGCTGGAGTGCTCCTGAACAGCCCTGAGGTTAGGACACAGAGTTGTGCAGGGTAGATCTTTACTAGGCTTTAGGTGCTAAACTCTCCTGCGTTCCACTAAGAGTGAGATGCTTTGATACCAACATCTACACAAGGCAAGTAGGACACATCATTCATCACTGGGTTAAGCACAACATGCTGGTGTCAGACATGTGATGGAGTTACTACAATTTAGAATCTTCTCATTCATCAATTGGGCTGTGGTAACTCCCTGTCCTTGGTGGTCTCCTCCACCAAAATGCTTTAATGACAACTGTGGACAACAAGTCGCCCATGAGCCAGCAATGTGCCCTTGTGGCCGAGAAGGCCAGTGGTGTCCTGGGTTGCATTCAGAAGAGTGTGACTAGCAGATCAAGGAAGGTTTTCCTCCTCCACTCTACCCTACCTAGTGAGGTCACTTCTGTGCCCAGTTCTGGGCTCCCCAGTTCAAGAGAGACCAGGAACTACTGGAGAGAGTCCAGTGGAGGGTCTGAAGATGCTGAGGGGACTGGACGGAGCATCTCTGTGCTGGCAAAAGGCTGAGAGCCCTGGGGTTGTTGAGCTGAAGAAGAGAAGACTGAGAGGGGGTCTGATCAATGCCTATAAATACTTAAAGGGTGGGTGTGAGGAGGATGGAGCCGGACTCTTTGTCAGTGGTGCCCAGCAACAGGACAAGGGGCAACAGGCACAAACCGGAACCCAGGAAGTTCCATCTAAATATGAGGAAAAAATTCTTTCCTGTGAGGGTGATGAGCAGTGCTCAGAGAGGCTATGGGCCACAGCCTAGAGCTTGTACAGCTAAAACTGCTAGAAGTTCACAGCAGAGCTGTCAACTGAAGGGTTGGTGGGATGACTCTGGTGTAATCAACATTAGCAAGGCTGGGGCTTGAACTCTTTCCATGGGAGCTCTCATCAAACACAATCTGTTGAAGGTTGGGAGGAGGCAGAGAGCAGTGCATGGGCAAGCCAGGGGTCCAATGTTTAATGTTACTGCTGCTTAGGGGCAGAAATAGCTGCTATTAAATTGCATTGAGCGATTTGGAGCCAGAAGGTTGAGGTCACAGCCACAGAGAGAGTGACCTGTTTTTCTTTTTGTGTTCAGTGCGATTCCAAGATCTCACCCTAGAAGTTGGCCTGGCAATGGCATCCCCCTCCTCCTCCTGCTCTGGGTTAGTCGGGACACTATCAGCCACTTCCAGAGAGGGATTTTGCTGCCTTGAATTTCTCATGGCCTGGGAACATGTGTGTGTGTGTGTGGGAAGTGGGCAGAGGAACAAATTTAGGTCTGAGCTACAAAATGTGAGGTTTTGCTCAAAGAACCCTGTTCTGTCCACTTGCATTTGCTTGCTGCTGGTTACTCTCTGTGATGGAGATAAAGGTGCAACCAGGCTGAACTTGACATGCCAGCATTCAGGAGTGACTTGGAGAAGATGGGACAGAAGAAAATATGAGTCTGTGTCTCTCAGACTGCTCCTTCTGGACTATGACAGTGACGTTCAGCTCAGCAGGAGCTAGACAGCATATGAGGGATGACCTGATCAGCCCCAGATCCTGTTATGGGGGGATAGCATCTGTTTTAGGGTAGGAGTTGTCTGACCCATTTCAAAACTTTTAGGTTAGCTGGTGCATGCAAAGCCAGTGTCTCTGCCATGGGAAAACCCCAGATGGTGATACCTACATTGGTAGGAGCTCACTTACCTCCTGCCTCTAAATGGAGATGGAGAAGCATTGCCTCGCCTCGTAAGGGGTGGTACATCCTGTCAGAGAGCTGGTGCTTCAAGAGCTACATCATTAAATGCCAGTGTTGAGTTGCCCTTTGAAATCAGCCTGTTCTGCAGGGAAGAAGTCCCCTCTAAGGAGAGGGGCCAAGTAACCCTGAAAAGGGGCAGCTTTAAAGGCTAGGGTTATGGGCTGAATCCAGATCAAAATCCTTTTTCCACAACCACCTGCTTTTGCTAGAAGGACATTAAGAAAGTTGTCTCCTGGCCAGCCTGGTTCTCATCCAGCCTCAACCTCAGATCAGAGCAAAAGAGGATGTAGCAAAACAAGTACAGTGGGAAAAAAATCTGACACCATGTCCTGCTTTGAGCAGTGATGAACATGGTGGCATATGTGGGACACCTTACAACTCAACATTTGAGGGGGTAACTTGCCCCTGGGGTGAGTTTATTTCTAGTTTTACTTCTGAGTTGAGGAAAAAAAAGGGGAAGACACACAAATATCTGAGCATATTTTATACGGAAAGGAGAGAAGGTGGTAAAGAAGTGATTTCTTCTGAGTTTGCCTCTGGTGCTACCATTGGCTTGAGGAGATGGTTTTTGCGATCTTTCTTACAACAGGGTAGAGCCCGAGTTAACCACACTGCTGTGGACACTCTGGGATGTGTGCAACATCTGGCCAGGAGTTCTTTGCTCTAAAGAAACAGCAGACAATTGGCTAGAAATTATCATTTTCCCAGAAAAGGGAATTTCCAGGTCCTTCTTAATCTATTTTTTATGGAAACCTTTGAAACTTAAAATATCCCTTGTTCACATGAACTCTACTTTCAGACTTCTGATTTCATCTCAGGGAAGGTGAAAATGCTGCTGTTGAAATACCTACAAAAAAAATAAAAAGTCATAACTGCAACATGTCTGCAAAAGGAGGGGAGAGAACATTTTGGGTTGGCCCCAGGAGAGTTGTGACAGGGGAGGGCAATTTTTCCATTTCTTTACAAATTTTCTTGTTGACCAGGGGAGAAGAAACTAAGAGTCTAAAAAAAAGTGTCAAAACTTCCCAAAATAGGAAAATCTTCCAGCTCCTATGTGCTGTTTTCTACAGGCCTGAATCATGCTCTGGAAGGCCCATCTGGATGTGCTTATCCTGCCTCCCCATCTGGAAGCAACAACTGCAAAAATTTCAAGGGTTTTAAGGACATGGGGAAGTCTGATGGCCCTCACACTTGGAGATTCACCTCTATGCAGCTTGATCTTCAGGTAGGGATGGAAAGACCTTTGTCTGTCACTGGGAAGTGCAGCAAAACGGAATTGATAGATACCTTCTTGATGTCTCTCTGTGCCTTGGGGCTTGTGGGCTGATGGGGCTGCTTCGGTGCCATCACAGCAACACTTTCTCCACCCAGACATGTGCTCTGGGATCACTCTTCCTCTTCCTCACAGCTCCTGGAGAGATCCTGACTTTGGAGAACTGCACTGCTGTTGTCCATCTGGCCAGATTTCTTAGAATCATCAAATAGTTTGGGTTGGAAGGGACATTTCAAGGTCATCTAGTCCAACCCCCCTGCACTAAGCAGGGACATCTGCAACTAGAGCAGGTTGCTCAGAGCCCTGGCCAACTTCACCTGGAATGGCTCCAGGGATGGAGCACCAACCATCTCTCTGGGCAACCTGAGCCAGGGCCTTACCACCCTCAGTGTTAAAAAATTTCTTCCTTCTCAACAGTCTAAATCTCCCTCTTTCAGTTTAAAACCACCACCTCTCATCCTGTTCCAACAGGCCCTGATAAAAAGTCCGTCCCCATCTTTCTGACAGGCCCCTTGAAGTCCTGAAAGCACACAAGAAGGTCCCCTTGAAGCGTACTCTTCTCTAGGCTGAAAAACCCCAACTCTCTCAGTCTGGCCTCACAGCAGAGGTGTTCCAGACCCTGCCCATCTTTGTGGCCTCCTCTTGACCCACACCGACAGATCCATGTCTGTCTTGTTCTGGGGATGCCAGATCTGGACACATTGCTCCAGGGGTGGTCTCTTCTTCCACTTAGTCTCCTTGTGAGATGTGAAGGGTAGTGAGGGTGGCATGGGGATGGTGTCCATGCAGCTCTGTGTCAGGCATGTGGATTTGATGGCAGGAATAATGACTTCTTTCTCTACTGGGCATCCTGCGGCGAGTGCATGCCATCTGTGGAGGGGTGGCTTTCCGAACCATTCCTGCAGGGATGGGGAAGGCCCACAGATCTATTGCCTCCACCAGCTGCTTGCATCCCAGTTCTACTGCAGCTTGTAGATGCCCCAGCACTGGAAGTGTTCAAGACCAGTTTGGATGGGGCTTTGAGCAACCTGGTCTAGTGGAAGATGACCTTGCCTATGGCAGGGGGTTGGAACTAAATGATCTTTAAGGTTGCTTCTAACCCAGACCATTCTATGATTACATGATCTGTCCCATCTCCCATGACAATGAGCTCCAGGGGTGAATGTGCCTGGGCACCCATGACACCCCTTGGGTCCCCTCAGTCCAGGCCATCTTTGTCTTCCCCTCTTCTCCTGCCACCCTCCAGGCCCTGCTGTCATCTTGGGGCGTGGTGGAGGCAATCGTTAGTGTTCAACCAGCCGCTTGAATTTCCCCCCTTCCCTCAAAGTAATTTTTTCTCACTTCCGCGCAGCGTGTGGAGTGAATTTTAGCACCCGTAAACACTTTGCGCTGCTGGCTCCCGGCTAATTGACTCTGACAGTTAGTGTAGTCAGCAGCTGAATGGTGTCACTGGGAATTAGACTGCCGTGATAGACTGCCAGGAGCAAATTACTTTGTCACTTCTCAGCTGACTCTAAAATATGGGGCTTTTTTTTTTAATTCTTCTTTTTACTTTTGATTTTTTTCTACACCCCTCCCCACCCCCTGGTTTTTGTTTTGTTTTTGAGATTTTTCTTCCTGCATATCTCTGTGTGTGTGAGCGCACACAGCTCGTTTGAAGCCCTGATAAACTGAGCCTGATTTGTTTAAGGATCATTTTCTGTTGAAGATAATGTGGTGAGTTTGGAACAAACTCTTCTATCCACACCCCACCTTCTGAATTGTGTGTGTCCCCCTCCCCATAATGTTTATGAAGCAGGTTCTGGAAATGTTCTTTTAAATAGGACACAAGGGGACTGTAGGCATGTGACTTGCACATGGGGAAAGAGATTGCACACAGCTGCTGTGGTGTACACAGAACCCTCTTTTGCCTGCTTATGGTGTCCCCCCACCCTGGTATCCATCTGTGCCATGGATCTATCACTCATCCCTCCACCTATACCAGGCACCTTCATTTTGCTTCTTCGTCTTCCTGGCACATATTTTTTTGCCATACAGTAGTATTTCAGGATTTCCTCCCTTTGCCAACTGTACCTCTCTGGCTACCCATCATCTGGCTGTGGTGTCTCTCTGGTCCCCTCTTTGACCTGTCCTTTTGCTGAGCTTATACCCTTACCACCTCCCAAATGCCTCGCCCATTGTGCTAGACCCCTCCAAGCCATCAGGTAGTGCTGGGATGGCTGCTGTCAAGCCATCCACCCTCAAAGCCCTTTTGAGGTCTGGTTGTCCACTTGCATGATGCCTATTGGAAAGCTGGTGTGGAAAGCTTCTGCTCAGGTGTTCTGCATGTGCTGTTGTCAATGCAAATGCAACCTGAAAAACAGGATGAGCGGGATTTTAATGAGGGAAAGGTAGGTAGTTCATGGGGTGATCGAGCCAAGCCCTGTTTCAGTGTCACATAGATGCTGACCTGCCATGGCTATCCTCACCAGGGAGGACCTGGGCTCTCTCAAATAATGACACTTAGATGCATTAGGGTGAGGAGAGGGTTATTTCTCTGACAGCATTCCTCTGCCTCCATGCAGAACCTTAAAATGTCACCCAGACCAGTTCAAGGCCACACTGGGCAACTGCCTGGCTCTATGCTCGGTGGCTTGGGACTGGAAGTGAAGAAGAAACCCTGAACTGCTTTCATCCAGCTGGACCACTCATCTGGGGATGATCCAGGGCTTTAGTGCTCTTAAATTAATCCTGCACTGGAGGGGTTTTGCAAACACATGGGGGTGAGAGAGAAGGGTTTGTGTGTCTGAACACTGGGCTGGGATTGTGTGTTTTTTTGTGGTAATGTTACTTGCTTTAATGAAAGACATTTCCACTCCCTGCTGCGCCTGCATCCTCAGACCAGCGCCACTTGTGCAATGCTGCTACTATCACACTTTGCATCTCTCCATGTGTGATTCCACCCCATAAAAATAGTGACTCCAGACTGATGAAAACACACTTTTTTTACAATTTGGCATCAGTGAATTCTGTCCTCACAGTCTGCCTTCCCATCACCCTGATGCTGAGGGTGAAAGGCAGTGTTGGCCCAAGGGGAAGTCCCTGGCCAGTCCCTGTGACTGGACTTATTTGTTCTCCTCAACACAGGTCCTGATGTCCCAGACAGCCTCTGTGAGAGATAGAAGTTTTCCACCTCCTTTGTTCTAGGAGCTGTAGAGATCTTACAGCGTTGAATCCAAGGCCACATATGGTAGTTGGGCCAAATAATGGTAGGTTATAGCTGGGCTGTGAGGAGTCTTTTGAGTCTATCTTAAAGAATTTTGTTCTTCTGCCTTGAGACTAGAGTCCTGAGATGCAGGGGAGAGGGTCATCTGAACATGAAGTCCATGGCCACATCTCTTTGCTGCAGGAAAAAGAGATGAAGAAACATAGGTGGCATGTTAGAAACTAGAGGACAAATAAAAAGTCCTCTAAATGCATCTACGTTATCCTGGATTTATGCTGGGGAGCACCTGGCTGAGCTGGATTTGAACCAGGACTCATTGGATTGTGGTGCTGGAGATATTAATTCTTCATTGAACTCATGGGTGACTTCCTAACACTGAGTTTTGACAGGGCTGCCAAAACAAAGGCTAAAGCATCTGGGAACCCATTATCCCCACCAAAAAGGAAGACAGTGTCCAGGGCCATGCAGCCAGGGTTGCTGTCTTCCTCCAAGACCAGCAGAAATGGTACAGTCCCACCTGGAAGAGACTTCCAGGGGCTCACCCCATGTTCCCTGGACATATGGCAGAGATGCTCCAGCAGGTAACCTCCATGAAAATACCAACTCTGCTTCCCTCCACCAAATCCAAGTGTGTTTAATCATCAAATTTCCCAGGCCTCCCTCTTGTCAGCTTCTGGCTCTGACGCAAGATGTGCATCAATCCTAAGTATCTCTTTGCCAGCTATGCAAATAAAGAGACCACAGGTGTGGAGAAGAGGCCATGGTGGGGGTAGATAGGATCAGGGCTGGGTGCTCGCTGGTGGGAGGAGGGGTGAGATGTCAGAATAGGGGTGCTGGGGTCCCCTCTGCATGTCTTGTGAATGGCTCAAGCCCTTGGCTGTGTGCTGGGGAAGAGATGATGCTCCATGCACACATCCCAACATCCAGTCTGCCTGGATGCACCCCTCTGATCACATGTAGCTGGAGCTGGGAGCTGCCATCTCTATTTTGGAGCAGAAAGTGCAACTTCTTCGTGTTCCCAGTGGTCTGTGGGCTCCTGGCAGCCTGGCTGGTTAGCTGGGTGTCCTGAAGTCTGCATATGTCTCCTGGATCAGACAGTTTCATTGGAGGTTCTAAAGGAGCAGACAAGTCCACTGAGCCCTCCAACTGGTTCTACAGATGCACAGAGTCTTTTCTGAATTTTCAGGGGCAGACAGACACCTGGAATGTCTCCGTATCCAAAGCAGGGACCTTGTTTCTCTCCATAGCCTGCCAAAGAAGCATGATGACCTGACCCTTGGGCATTTGGCAAGGTGGGTGGTGCTCCTGACACCACTTGTCCAAGCCATCTGATGAAAGTGTTGGTGTCAGACATCGGGCTTTGTGTGAGCGATGAGTGGTGTGATGAACAGCGGCAATGTGATGAATGGCAGCGATGCAATGAGTAGTGGTGATGACAACATGTGTCTCCTTGTCGCTTTCATTGCTCCTGCATCTCCCAGGAGGACGATTTGACAAGTGGACACAAGGAGAAGCCTGACAGCTTCAATAAGGAGAAGATATCTCTTCAAAGCAGTGTCCAGAGGATTTTGTGGGTGCTCACCTGGTTCATGGAGCTGCCATAGGCAAGCATAAATATAATGATTCATTTTGGCGGTATTGCTCTAATTCTTCTAGGCAAGGGGTGGAGGTAGCTGAGGAGAGCAGAGGATATGTCACATTAGTAAGAGTCTGCTAAGGTCTGAGGTGTGCCCCTGATGCTCCTGCATAGCAGAAGCTTTCATGTTTCAAAGACATTTCTTCTTTTGGTGCCCCTCCCTTTTCCCTTTGGATGCTCAGGGCTGAAGGCACCTGTGGCTCCAGGGTATGATAATGTGAGTGATGGACATGTTCTTCAGGTGAGCCATGGCATCGATGGTTTGAAGGGGGGGAATGACCTTTGGAGGGAAAGAACATCTCCAGCCTGTCAAAAGGAGTGCTGCATCTACTGGGGAAGAGCCAGAGGAAAACTGATCAACGGAGCATGGGAGAGAAAATGAGACACCCAGAATAGCTCAGTGTCTGGACCTGTGCCTCATGGTGAAAACTTGTCCATCCACAAGACCTGCCCTCCTGCCTGGCTGCTGCCCCATTCCAGTCAGGGGCTCTCTCCATGTGCCAGGGTTCTGCAGAAGTGCAGGTTGTGGTGTCTCCATGGGTCTACAGACACCCTGACATGTGGTCCCTGGCAGAAGCAGAGCTTGGGACAGTGAGAAAGCTGTGCTCAGGCCCAAGGCTGTCTTTTAAATGGGATTTGACTTATTGGAAGGATTAATCCTAGTGAATTTAGGTGGAGTGCAATGTGGTAACTGCATCTGCCTATGCTTGGGCTTTAAATGTGCCCATCATCATGGCCTCCTGTTCCCCAAAGCACCTGCCAAGTGCCACTTTGCACCCTGAAGAACAGGGATCTCTCCAAATTAACCCCTCTATTCCCTTTTTGGTCCACTTTCTCTATTTCTCCAGAACTACTTGCAGTGCCCTGTACCATGTGCAGCGTAGGACACCGCAGGGATATTTTGTGGTCCATGTTCTGGTAGACCCAGAGGCACCTTTTTTGGAAAAAAAATCTGGTTCCTTCCACTAGGGAATAGAAACAATCCCCTGTGAGCCAGGAAGTCAAATGAATCATAGGGGGAACCGAGACTTTTTGTAGCAGAGCAGTGCCAAAATCAACCTCAGATGAAGAGTCCCTGCCCAGAAAGGAACAGGATGTTTTGATGAACAATTAGAGGAGAAAAAGAAGAGCAAACCCACCCTAAAGCAGGAATGTCAAGCACCCCATCACTGCCCAGGCTTCTTGGCTTTGCCCATTCCCAAGGACTCTTTTGGCTATGGCCTTCAGGTGATGAGTTTCTCACTTCACAGTTTTGGGAGCACATGTCTCTCTGGCCCGCAAGCTGTCATGGCTCAAGTGCATTAATCTCCTCTTGCCAATGTCCCGCGATGAGTGGTTTTAATTTTACTGGCTCTCAGATTACACTGAGATGTGGGGATGGTTAAAAACATCTCTGCATTGGGGGATTTTGACTTTACCATTCTAGGATGGAAGTGCAATGTCTCTGAGGGCCAGATCCTGCTCCTTCACTATGCACTTGTGAGGACAGCACCAGGGACTTCCTAGGTGACCCCTGAGCATCAACATCTTGCCAGAAGATTGCGCAGCACTGTAACACCACCAAGCCCTTCTCTGAGATGGGTAAGGTTTTGAAACACAATCTTACTGTGGCCAGTAGGTTGAGGGAGGGGATCCTGTCCGCCTTCTCTGCTCTCGGGAGACCCCCCTGCAGTGCTGGGTCCAGCTCTGGAGTGCTCAGCACAGGTGAGACAGGGACCTGTTGGAGCAGGGCCAGAGGAGCCCCAGCAATGCTGGGAGGGCTGGAAGCCCTCTTCTGGGAGGTCAGGTTGAGAGAGTTGGGGGTGTTCAGCCTGAGAACAGAAGGCTCCAGGGAGACCTTCTCATGGCCTTCCAGTTCTTAAAGGAGGCCTAGAAAAAAGATGGGGACAGACTTTTTAGCAGGTCCTGTTGTGACAGGACAAGGGGTGATGATTTTAAACTAAAAGAGGGAGATTTAGACTGGAAAGAAGGAAGAATTTTTTTACACTGAGGGTGGTGAGACCCTGGGCCAGGTTGCCCAGACAGGTGGTTGATGCCCCATCCCTGGAACCATTCTGGGTGAGGTTGGCTAGGGCTCTGAGCAACCTGCTCTAGTTGCAGATATCCCTGCTCAGTACAGGGGGGGGTTGTACGCAATGACCTTGAAAGGTTCCTTCTAACCCAAAACATTCTATGATTCTATTGATCCCACACCAACCTGAACTGGGCTGTGTGGTTACAGGGTGCCTGGATCTGGCCCTGAGAAGCTCTGTGTGGGGGGGTGTACACAGCACTGTGCATGTGAAGCTACATGTGCAAAGTTGTGCATTCTATCCAGAAGGCACAAAGTGATGTTGAGAAGGGGTGTGAGCACAGCAACAGCCTCAAACGTTGCATCTGGCTGTATGCTGCCCCATGTGCCACCATTGATGGCTCTGAATGACTCATTCAGGTTAAGGAAAGGGCTTCTGCCGCATGAAGGGAAGCAGCATCCTCTTGAAAACACACCTGAGCCTGCCCTGTCCCAGCAAACTTCATCCTTGTCCTGCAGACACACTCATGGGCATCACCGTCCATCCCATGCAAACACATGGACACACATGAATGCCCTGCCCCTGTACGGGGATGGTGACACACACAAAACAGTAATCTTCACCCCTCTCCTCCCTCTGCTCACACCCCCCCACCTTTTCTGAAGAAAATGCCTCTCTTTGAGTTTCTTCAGCTTCACAGCCTTTAGGGGTCACTCCTAGCAAGATTTCTATCATTTCCCTTCAGCCTCATGAGGTGAAAATGTCTTGCAAGAGCCAGCTGTGTTGTCAGGGTGCCTCGTTTCCCAGAGTGTTTCATGCTGAGCGTCCTCAGTTGCTGATTGAGCCAGTGATACCTGATGGTGTCTTTACCTGGGCATGATCCTTCCCTTCTCTTTGTCACTGGGTCTCTCCCCCCTGCCATGATTATGTGCTTTTGTGACATGGGTGGGAATCAACAGACGCAGTGAGAAAGGAGTCAGATGGTGCTGTGCTGGCAACTGCATCTTCCCCTGACTCCAGAAGCTGAGTTTAAAGGGAGAACAGCCCAGGGCATGCAATGCAGCTACTGGTTTGGGCTGCAAATCCTTTCAGTGCCTCTCTGAGAACATCTCTCCCAGCCTCCGTCTCTGCAGTCTGCTGTGTGTCCAGCTCAAGATGGGCCCAGTGAAATAGGGTGCAATGGTTGGGAAGAGCAATAGCAGCACCAGTCATGCACCTCTAACCCTTTATGTTCTGTGAGAACAGGGATTCACCTGCTCTCTCCGCTTGGTGGCCACCATTGGCTGCATCAATAGCAACAATTTAAACAGTGTCAGAGGAGGTTCCTGGTGGTGGAACTCCATCACCTTCTTTTCTCCATTGGGCCTAGGCCAGAAGCTGTTGTCACCAATGATTTGTGAGTGTGGTTCATGTATTAGGGTGGGCTGAGGATTATTTGCAGTGCACAGCATGGAGACAACCTCATTGTGCTGGAAGGTCAGAGAGATGGAGTATGGTTACAGGATGCTCCATACCACACAGCCCTAGATCTGTTTAACTGTAAAGTGTTGATGTGTCCCTTGTGCACTTGCAGCAGTGCCAGATCAGCATCACCGAGGCTGTCTGGGGTTATGTAAATGTGCTGCCCCATGTGATTTCCTCTCTAGGAGGTGCTACCTAGAGGAGAGGAGCTGGCAGCTCCAGATGGGACTGATTCAGCAGAGCTCTCATGCTCCAGCCAGCACCAGCATCCCCCATCCCTGCACATCCCTCTTCCCCTCTGAACCAAAAGTCCCCCAGATCCCTCAGAGGGTTGTTATCATAGAATCATAGAATGGTTTGGGTTGGAATGGACCTTAAAGATCTTCTAGTTCCAAACCCCTTGCCATTGGCTGGGACACCATCCACTAGACCAGGCTGCTCAAAGTCCCATCCAACCTGGCCTTGAACACTTCCAGGGAAAGGTTATCCACAACTTCTCTGGGGAGCCTGATCCAATGTCTCACCACTCTCATGAAGAACTTCTTCCTTACATCTAAGTTAAATCTCCCCTCTTTCAGTTTAAAACCATTGCCCCTTGTTCCATCACTACATGACTTCGTAAAAAGTGCCTCCTCATCTTTCCTGTAGCCCCCTTTAGGTATTGGAAGGTCTTCCCAGGGTCTTTTTTTTCTCCAGGCTAAACAACCCAACTCTCTCAGCCTTTCTTCATAGGAGGGAGAGGGAAGCAGCTGGCATTGCCTTTCCACCCTTGGAAGGCAACATCTCTATGGGCACAACACTCAGTGGTGGTCAAACAGCCAGAGATCCCTTCCAGCTCCCAAGCATTTGGTTCCAGTGATGCCAATTGGGTGGTCAGGTACAGAAAGACAGCAGGTCCCTTTGGTGAGAGGAAGAGGATGCAAAGCCAACATTCACCTTGGGAAATCTGATTGATTAGATTTCCTGGACAAGCCAAAAAGCCCAATAAATGGAATTGTTTGATAATGAAAAATAGACAATTGGACTCTATGAAGTGACTGAGACAGCAGCCAACCCAAGTGCATTAAGGGCCCTGGCTCAGGGCCTCTGTTTGGCTTGCAGAGGAGAAGTGGCTGTGAAATAAGGGAAGGCCAGGAGACCTCCTGATGGTACCAGTTTGCAAAGGACATTTTGGGCTTGTCCCATACCCCAGGAATGAGCCAATGGCTCCTGGCAGAGTTCCAGAACTGGCACTGGGTTCCAAAGGGTCTGTCAGGAGGGGTGAGTCTTGTGTGATGCCTCAGGGCAGACGCAAGGGCTGGCCATGCAGCCTTGATGTGCTGTGGGTGTGCTACAGGACGGTGCAGCCACAGAGGTGTGTGTGACCTAGTGAGGGCACATCTGGACTCCCGTGTCCAGTTCTGGGCACCACAGTTCCAGAGAGACCAGCAACTACTGGAGAAAGTCCATCATCAGGCTCCAAAGATGCTGAGGGGACTGGAGCATCTCTGTGCTGAGGAAAAGCTGAGAGCCCTGGGGCTGTTCAGCTGGAAATGAGCAGCCTGAGAGGGGATCTGATCAATTCTGGTCAATAGCTAAAGGGCTCCCAGGGGCAAGAGGATGAAGCCAGACAGCACAAGGAGCAATGGGCACAAACTGGAATCCAGGAGTTTCCATTTGAACAGGAGAATCTTCTTTGTTCTGAGGGTGTCAGAGCCTGTCCCAGGCTGCCCAGAGAGGTTGTGGAGTCTCTTAATCTGGAGAGAGGACAATGTGATGTTGGGCCCCCTGCTCTGGGTGACCCTGCTGGAGCAGGGGAGGCGGACAAGATGATCTCCAGAGGTCCTTACCATTCTGTGATTCTGTGTAGGGACAGTGAGACTGAGCATGAGGTCTAAACAGCTTGAGAAAGGGAACATGGGGACAAACAGGGTGCAAAGACAGACAGAGGGATAGGAAGGAGGATGTGGTGATGGGTGGTTTGCTTGCTCTCACCCTTGATGTTGAGGGTAGACTGACTACCCCCAATCCCAGTCATCCAGAGATGTGAGACTGCCCTGAGCCTGCAGCCTTGCCTGCAGTGCCCAGTGGTCTAACTGCAGTCCCTGACCCACCTGTCCCTCCAGGGTGAAACCTTAGCTTGGTGCTGGGACCTCTGACTGTGCCAGTTGGGAGTCTGATATATTTTGTCCCCCTGCATGAGAAGATATCTGCTGCTGGAGCCTTGCACATCTCACTGTCAAGTCCCCGGCCCTGATGGTGTAAGTGGATCCCTGCAGCTCGTGGCTTGTTATGTTTTCCAGCACAGTCTGTGCCGGTTAGAATGTACCTCCAAGAATTTGGAGATGCTCCTTCCAACAGGGAGGCCTCTGGGTAAGAGGTGGCATCTGCTCTCCATGACGTAAGTCCTCACTGAGCCAAATAGCTCTGTGACTGGCTGCCCTGCAAAGGTCTTGTCCCAGCACGTATCCTTACTGTAAAACTGGTTGCACCATGCAGCCTTCATCCTTGTCCACCCAGGACCTCCTGGGGATGTCTGACTTCATTACAGTCGGGTATTCAAGAACGGTGGGGTGACGTGAGTGTTATGCGCCTTGTGGTTGGGGTGCTGCCTGTGGTGTAGCTCCATGCACGGACGAGTCTTCTGCTGCAGGGCTGGTGGCAATCCTGGGGGAAGCCCATGGGTGGGGGCTGAGATCAGTGTCTTCCCAGCAGGAGGTGGTGATGCATCGGGTGTCAGCCCTGGGTGCCAGCCAGGGTGTCTTCTAACAGCAACCGGGGACCTGGCACTGCTCTCGGGGTGAGGAAGCCAAGTGGCCCCCTATGGCAGGTGCCCTGCAGGAGGGGAGAGCTGGGGGACAGAAGGGGGGGACATTTGAGAACCAGATGTGGCTTGTGCCCAGCTTTCTGAACCCCAGTGATGGAGGGCAGGCCTGGGGGTAATATCTGGATGAGATGGACCTGCCAACAAGGCCAGAAGGATGTGCGTGTCCCCCCTCCAGCACTAGGAAGCAGACAAGAAGTCTTCTGTATGGCTTGGATGTATCTTCAGCTGAGCTATGGAGGATGGCCTGGAGCAGCTTTCTCCCTCAGGTCAGCCACATGCCAGCACTGAAGTCAGAGTTTCCCTGAAAACATTCCCTGCTTTCCTTGCTGGACCCCATGGGCTTCCACAAACACTGTCCTTTCTGGGGTCCTGCCCTGCTTTTAGTCACAGTCCTGGTGCAGGTAGTCCTGTCTGTGTGCCCCAGCTGGTTTTGAGGACAATTTCCACATGTTGGGGGGACAGTAAGCTCTTTCCAGAGCACCTCTAACCTGTGCTACTCAGGATTGTGTCTGGTACATCCCATCTTGGCTTTCTTGGTTACATAAAACTTGGGGCCTGACTCTGTTCTTTTTTTTGGGGTGGTCTTCAAAATTAGCATCTCAAGAAGTCTTCTTGGGTCAACCATGGGCTGGAACATGTCTTTGCACAGGTCTGTGCAACTGTGAAATTTCAGCAATGTGTTTAGTGAAACCTTTTGACACCTTGGCCCTCTTGCTTCCTGCTCAATGAAAAGTCTGAGGGGTACCTGGGTTGGCAAGGTCCTCACATTCAAGGGTTTCTTCAGAGTTAAACTGAGCACCAAATGAAGTAGTCTTGTCTTATTCTGCAGCCAAGGAGGAGAGACAAATACCCCTATCATCCCATCCTTGGCCCCAAATTCACAGTCTGAGGAGATGGTTAATTGCAGCTGTGAGCAACGCAGCCTTTTCCCTCTGGAGTGATGACTTGTGCAGTACCTGGCTGTCCCTTCCCAAGTCTTTTGTCTTCCCTCACAACCATCCCCCAGGAAGCAAGTACAAGCATCTCTCTCCGGCACGTGGGGAAATCTAAAATCCAAGTCCCCTGAAGTAAGTGTAATCGCAAGGGTCATTTTCGACTCTACAGATGCTAAATCGCGCTCTGCTGACGTCTGGAAAACCTCTCACTCTCCCTTCCAATCCATGCAAAAGTTTTGCAACAGCAGCAAATCCCCTGATAACCCTCCTAGGCTCGAAGCAAAACCCTCCCCAACTCAGCACGCCAATAAGTACGTGCAGCCGGCTCTGCAGAACATCAGCTTTGGTGATATCCCTCTGTTGCCTTCTCTGCTTGGGAGCTCCAGGCAAGTGCCACACTTCTGAGCCTGTCTCTTTCTTTTGGTCCTAATTCAGGGCAGTCTGCAAAAGGATTAGTTCCTATTTGAAGGGTTTGGGGTTTTTTTTGATGCTCCAGGACAGTATCTAGGCAGAAGAAGCAGGCTAAGGGAAGGAAATGTTGAAGAGCTTTGTGGGGTCCCTTCCCATATACAGTCACAATGGCAGCCTGTGATGGTGCCAGTGGGATTGGGTTTGTCTCGGATCAGGTCTAGTAAGCTTGACAGTCTCAGAGTCACTGCTGGATAAGGCACAGCCCAAGTCCAGCTCTGTGTGGGGACACTTTGAGGTGCTTGTTGCTTGTACAGCTCACAATGAGCACGGTGCTGCATAGAGGTATTTTCTCTCTGCTCTTCCTTGTCTCAGGGTTGGCTCGGAGCAGACATGAACACACCTGGGGACTCACCATTTCTGCTTCTCATCCATAGGTACATCTGTGGCTCCCAGGCCCCTTTGTCTCCTCTCACCCTTCATCTTTGCCTGTCTGAGAGATATCTAAGCCCCATTGCTGCTTTTCTACTTCCAGCCCTCAGCAACTGTTCTCTGGCCCTGAAGGTAAGTCCATGGTGCAGCTCATTTTGATACTGTCAGACTCTTTGCCTTGCATCCTAAATCCCAGTGGTTCCATCCATATGGCCTCCTGGGACAGCTCCAAACTGTTTCTTGAGAACAGCAGCATCTATGATGCCCTCTGGCAATGATGAGAGAGACTTTTTCATAGCCCCAGCTCCCTAAGCATCTTCAGTGCTTTGCAAGCCATGCTGCTCACGTTTTCCAGCAGTTCTTCCTGAAGCACAGAGAGACATCCATGCTCTTGGGTAGGTCACATGGCCTCCTGCTGTATCATGAGCCTCTCCACTGATATTTAATTTCCCTTCCAACCCAAACCAGTCCATGATTCTCTGATTCTATCTCCATCAACAAGTCTAAATCCAGTCATGGTTACCTAAGTTGGTCCATGGCTTGTTTGCATAGTTGTTGGCTTCTGGTGTAGGTTCCTGCTTTGAAACACTGCATCAAGACCTTACACTAGTTTAGGTTAAAGGATTGTATTTCCAAGGACAACTTTGTAGGCTGCAGCCACTAAGTTGGCCATGAGAAGGCCTACTTCCATATTCTTCCAGACATCTCTTCATCTGGTCTATAATGCTTAGTGCACATCAATAGGAAGTTCATGTTCTGCAATAGGAAGTTATACAGAGAGGTCTGATAGACACCAGGAGCAAGGCAAGAGCATCAGCTTGGGGCTGGAGGCCCTGATGCTGAGTACAAGCAAATCCATCTCCATGCCAGGGGCAGCACCACTCACAATGTGCTGAGGGACTCCACAGTCAGTATTTGCTCTATTTGTGCCTGTGCTTTCTTGATGTCTTCTCTCAGCTCCTCCACTCCTGCATTGCCCTAATGGACTTAAGAATTCCTAATCTGAAGGATTCCAAGGAAGGACCCTTGGGCTGAGCTGTCTGGTTTCTTTTCTGGCCTTGACTCTGTTTTCCACAGTGATTCCTGTTTCATCTCCCTCATTCTGCCCAGGTCTTCAGTGATTTACAGAATCACAGAACTGTGGGGGTTGGAAGGGACCTCTGGAGATCATCTCAAGCAACTCCCCTGCTAAAGCAAGGTCATCTAGAGCAGGTTGCCAAAGATCATGTCTATGTGGGTTTGGAATCTCTTCAGAGAACGAGACTCTACAACCTCTCTGGGCAGCCTGGGCCAGGTTTTTCCACACCCACAACAAAGAATTTTCTCCTCTTCTTCAGGTGGAACTTTCTGTGTTCCCATTTGTGCCTTTTGTCCCTTGTCCTGTCATTGGACATCACTGACAAGAGTCTGGCCCTGCCCTCTTGACCCCCACCCTTTAGATATTGATAAACATTCATAGGATCCCTGATTTAGCATTGATGGAAATAAATCATTATAGCCCACCATCTTCTCCAAAGCCACCACCAGCCCTGTGTTTATCCTCCCACATGCACAGGAGCATCCCGAGTTTTCATGCTCCCTAACTGCTGTGAATTTGGCCGAACTCCTTTAAAAGTGCTGCTTTTGGCCAAAATTGCCTTTAAATCCTCCCCTCAAATCCCCACAGCAGCAAATGAGTGGCTCCATCAAGGGAGCATTTTCCCTCCTACAACCTGCCCAAAGGAAAGAGCATGGCAGCTTTTATCTGCTCACCTTTGAATAAATGTCCCAGCCCATCTCCATCCCTGAGATCTCTCCCTCCCACCACAGCTTGTTCCCAGCTAGGCAGATTCATAGAAACAAAGAATGGTTTGGTTTGGAAGGGACCTGAAAAGTCATCTAGTTTCAGACACCCTGCAGTGAGCAGGAACATCTGCAACTAGAGCAGGTTGCTCAGAGTCCTGTCCAGCCTCACCTGGAATGGTTCCAGGGATGGGGCATTGACCACCTGTCTGGGCAACCTGGGCCGGGTCTTACCACTCTCAGCATCAAAAATTTCTTCCTTCTCTCTAGTCTAAATCTTCCTCTTTTAGTTTAGAACCATCACCCCTTGTCCTGTCCCAACAGGTCCTGCTAAAATGTTTGTCCCTATCTTCCTGACTGGCCCCAAGATGGTCTCCCTGGAGCCTTCTCTTTTCCAGGTGAAACAAGCTTCTTCCTGCTCTCCATCTCAGATGCCAAAGGGAGTGCTGCCTTGGGTTAAGTGTAATCATTGTTATGGAGCTGGGGAACAATAGCTGATTGAGTGAAATGATGTGTGTCAGAATCCCCCTCAGATACAGGAAAGCTAAAGCAGCACGACATGGAAGAGCACTTAATATATTACTGCTGGGGGTGGATGGAGGGGCCAGAGCTCTGCACCAGATGCTTGGCAGAGCTTGGGGAGTGTTGGCAGGATTGGTGCCTGTTGTCTCTGGGGGTAGGGGAGAGTGTGCTGACTTCTGCATATCCCTTTCACTGCTCATCTTTCCCTGGCCTGCAGGTACATCCCCATTTGACACAGTACAAGCCTCAGCTGCAAGGACACCCAGGGTTGTGTGGTGTTCATCCCAAGCCATGTAGATGTGGTGCTGAGCCATATGGTTTAGTGGTGGACGTGACAGTGCTGGGTTAATGTTTGGACTTGATAATCTGATGGATATCTTCCAACCAAAACAATTCTGTGATTCTAAGGAAAGCATCATATAGATACATACAGATTTAACACCACTCTACTCCAAAACCTCTCTTTGGTGGGTTCTTTTATGGTATATAGTTTTTACTGATTGTTTGGCTCTGTTGTGTTGCTGTGGGCTGCTAGAAGAGCTATGGTCACCCCTCAACCGAGGTTGTCAGGGATGGGTGGAAGAGGAATGTGATGGAAGTGGCTGTCACATCTTGAAACAGCTATCCTTTTGTGATGCTTTCTGTGGGGCGGTGTAATTGGCCTGTGACTTGTTATGGATGTGTGGCATTTGCCTAAATGGACCAAGGGCCTTGTCATCAGAGCCTTTTCCCTCCATCTGCCTTGCCTGTCTCTGCTTCTGGCCCCTTTGTAGATATTGCAATGGAGTTGCGCTCAGGAGCTCAGTTCAGGGGATTTCTAAGTGCTCAGAGGTATCTGTTCTGTATGGAGAGCAAGAGCTCGTATCATTCTCCCCACGGTGATCATGGGTATCCTGTCCAGACCTTACTGAGACTAGCCTTAGCCTTCCATAGGCTGGTCCAGCCTAGCTTGGGAACTGAAAATTGATGCTTGACCAGGTACCATGCAGCATCATGAGGTTGGTGTAGGAGTCCATGGAATGGACAAGCAGTGGATCTCATGACTGCCACCCACCGTGGGGTATGTTCCTACATCCAGTCCTCATCTCTCTTACTGGTTTTCTTTGGTGGTGCTTGTGGGTGTGTCACTGTAATAGGAGTGGAGGATCTGGAGAAGCAGAGGTCTTCTCCAGGGACATCTAGTCTCTTTGGGTGGAACACCATAGGATTACAGTTAGAGTTAGGGCCTACAAGAGAAGCCTTTTATAGCAGCATCCTTTTGAAAGAGAAATTGTTCTTTGTTGCAAGAGACATCAGTCCTCAGTTGGGCTTTGTCTTCACCAGTCCCATTGCTCCCCACCATCAGGATGAGGATGTGAGGAGAGCAAGGCTGGGTGCACGTAACAAAGCAATGAAAATGGGTAACTGTAGCTTAAGGTGGCTTAGACCTGCTGAGCAACTAACTTCAGATTCATCCACCCTTCAGAGCAGAAAAGGCTTTAATCAGCCTGAACATTTGAAGTCTGTATAACTGTGAATTGAAAGGCACTGACAATAGTCAGGGTGCGTGGGGAACGCATCCGCCTCACCTCCATCCGTTTCTGGTTAGTTTATCCGTTCAGCCATCCATCCATCAAACCATTTCTAATCCATCCTCCCAGTGCTGCAGAGGAAGGTGTGACAGGCGGAGAGGGAAAGTGCCAGGTCATCACTTCTATTATTGCTGCAAATGAATTTTGTGCACGTATATTTAGATACATTTATGTGATCTGCTGTTATTTACTAAAGAAAGACACTTAAATCCATAGAAGGTTTCACTGGGGCCAAGATCTTACCAAGCAGAAAAAGAAATACAGAAGAGAGCAGCTCTTCAAACCCAGAGCCCCATTCACTGTCTGTCACCTACCACTGCCACCATACAGTCACTTTGGAGGCATTTCCATGCAGATGTCTTGTGGCATAGGCTAAGCTTCATCAGCACATGTGGGCCACAACTCAGAACATGCCTCCTTGCCCCCTTTGCCTGGAGGAGACCATGATATGACATCTGAACCTTGTACCTTCTCTGATGAAGGCTGCCAGTTTTGCATCTCCCAGGCTGTTGCAGATGCTACTGTAAGAGAGCTGTGGTGGTCTGGTGTCAGCCTTGGCTTCAATCTCAGGAATGAATGCATGGGTTCAACCATGTTAAGTCAGTGAAATGTTGCCTCCCCACTTCTTCCTCTCCTTCTGCGGGGACTGGGCAGGTTAAGCTGGGTCTGTTCTCTAGAACATATGGTTGGACTTAATGATCTTAAATTTCTCTTCCAACCAAAATAATTTATGATTCTAAGTGTCTCTCTAAGGCCTCCTTCCACCTCTGATTGTGGCTTTCTGGGTCCTAAGCACAGTGGCTGTTCCCCCTCCTCACTGCTGATTTGGTCCTGACTTCCCTGTCCTCCTGAACCTAGCTCCACGCACAGAGCATAGGCAGCCAGTTCATGAAGGATCAGCCTTGCTGAGGGACAGTCCTTATCTGCTTTGCCTAAATTGCCTAGCTGTGCCTCAGTGTACCTGCTATGGGTGGTGGGTTATGGTCTTGTCCCTACAAGTATCACATCTGATGAAGACTATACCTCATATCATAGTTGCCTGTAAGAGTTTGGTTCTTGCGTGATGGAGAGGGACATTTTACAAAGTCATGTAGTGATAGGATGAGGGATAACAACTTTAAACTGAAAGAGGTTAGATTTTGATTAGATGTAAGGAAGAAATTCTTCACTGTGAGGGTGGTAAGACACTGGCCAAGGTTGCCCAGGGAAGCTGTGGATCTGGAATTGCTGAAGACAGGTTGGATGGGACTTTGAGCAACTTGGTCTAGTGGAAGGTATCCTTGCCCATGTCGAGGAGGTTGAAACTAGATGATTCTTACAACTCAAACCATTCTATGATTCTATGAAACATCAAGTTTTGCAGAGGGGGAGGATGACCAAGGGGGTTTGTTACATGTCAGATGACACATCAGCATCTGGCATGAGCCAGCAGTCACAACACCATGGGTGGCTTCATGGCCAGGCTGGAAAGCCAGGTCTGGGACAGGGCTGTGCAAACCCACAGGCAAACTGCTCACCAGCTGTTCAAGGCAGGAGGAAGCTGGTCATGGCCTCTCCCCCTCCAGCATCATGCTGTTAAATATCGACAGGGGAAGACTGTTTTTAAGGGATGGCTAATTTTATGAGCAATCATTGAGACACACAGGGATGCCACTATCTCATTCAATATCCTGTCTCTGAGAGCATCCCCTCCCATCTACTCTGGAGGAAGGAGTCAGCCCCTGTAATGGACACTTATCCAATAATATGCCAACGGGGGCAGTTTCTTGCTAACCTCAAGTGGTTAGTGTTTGGCGTGTGTCCTGAAATACAACACTGACATCCCTCATAAATATTTATCCCAGCTGCTGGGGCTGTGTAGCAGATGTTTGACTATGTACAGCCTTTGTGGGAGTTTTCAAAGCACTTGTTTCAAAGAGACCCCATGTCCTGGGGTGCTCAGGGCAATGTGCAGCTCCTGAGTCAGCTCCATTCTGCTGCCACAAAAGTCTCTGGGGAGGAAGCACACCCAGGAACATGTTGGGGTGCAGTCACTGTCATCTGGATTTGCATACTAACCAGAACCACAGCATGGACCTTCAGTCACCATCACTAATTGTCCACACTGGGCTTAACACAGCTGGCTGCTGTGGACCCAGGTGGCTTGTGGACATGGTTGGGGGCTGGTGGAGACAAGGGTGGTTACCCTGGCAGGCACTACAGATGAGGCCGCCATGCTGATCTGCTGGTGGAGACAATCAAAAGTCATGCTCTAGAGCTCAACCTGTGTGTCTCCAGGACTCAGGAAGCAACTTCCTACCAGAACTGGGAGGCCAAGGAGCAGGGTTGAGATCAGGGCTCCAGAGGCTTCATTTCTTCCTGTGTTTCAAGCTCTTTTTGACCTGGACAAGCGGGAGAGGTGGGCCCAGCTGAACCTCATGAGGTTTAACAAGAGCAAGTGCAGGGTCCTGCACCTGGGCCAGAACAATCCCCACTATCAATCCAGGCTGTGGGAGGAGGTGATAGAGAGCAGCCCTGCAGAAAA